>RJWJ010011253.1:0-44997 GCA_004363605.1 Indri indri
GCCGAAAGTCAATCTGAAGGTAGATCTGAAACCAGAAGATAAGAGCATGGGGGAAATGGGAAAATGTACCAAGAATTTGAGTTACATTTGCAAAACAATGGAAGCCCGGTCCAAGATGGAAAAATGTGTGAGGGTAGAGTTGATCACAAAGAGTTAGGGGACAGGGAAGAACGAGGTTCTTCCCAGGTCAGTTTTAAGGCTGAGATGTTTCAGGAAAACTGGGTACAAGAAGACATGGTTGGAAACAGCAGGCTGAGCTGATGTATCAGGAGACTACTGATCTCAGCATCGCCTCCCCGGGAACAGGATGGGCTGAGAATGTGAGCCTCACAGGTGCATGTTTAATGCATCTAGTTGAGAGGATGTTAGGACTCATACTGGTTCTGTTGTGAAAGTTTCTTTTCAATGAATAGGCCAATAGAACTAGAGTAGTGTTGATTATGATGGAAATTTCCTATTTCTATTTTTCATCAAAAGAGAAAATGGAATTAAAGAGAAAAATCTTCTGTTACTGTTTATCTTCATTGGTCTGACATATAAAAAGAGTTATATTATTATTATGTATTATGTACTGATATATAATTATATATAATTAAATATGCATTGTTATGTTATACATTAATAAATATATTGCCATCTTCTTCAATTAATCATGAGCTCCAAATGAGATGGGAAACAAAACCAAACAATCAAAAATTTAGTCAGTTTCAGGCACTATTCCAAATGTTGAAGTTCTCTATGTAAATTAACAAAACCTCTAAAATTAACACCAAGAGGCTATTTTCACTGTCGCCTGCTGGACACAGGCTTAATTATGGTAGTGCTCTGAACAGCCAGGCTGGCTGTACTGTAAGGATGGTTCCCTGAATGGAAACATCGCCCTTTTTGCTTTTTTGAAAAAGCAGCAGAGACGGAAGTAGAGAGAGAGGGATAAGGAGAATTCTTTCCAGCAAAATGCAACAAAGGTTTCAGGATTTCAGAATTGTGGGTAAGGGATTGTAGATCGTATTTGGAATGTACGATATCGAGGAACTTCAATATTCAGTCTGATAGGCCACATCTATGGGTCACTGCATGTGTGGGCACATTCTGCACAACGGCATAAAGTTCTCTAGGTAATGTAGAGTGTTGACAAAAGTTACTTTAGAGTCTGAGTTTTCATGTGGGGGTCTTATAAAGAACAAAATATTAGCTAAAATTTAATTTAAAAATTCAAGTTGAAAGGGCTTGGATGCTGTATTAGTCTACCTGGGCTGCCATAACAAAATACCATAGATTAGGTGGCTTAAACAGCAAAAATTTCAGTTTTGGAGGCTGGTAATTCCAAGATCAGGGTGCTGGCAAAGTAGGTTTCATTCTGAAGTGCTGTCTCTTGGCTTGTAGGCAGCCACCATCTCTCTGTGTGCTGACCTCACCTCTTATTTTTATATGAGGCCTGGGCTGGGGTGGAGGGGAGGAGGTACTCTCTGGTACTTCTTCTTATAAGGACACTAATCCTGTCATATCAGAGACCCACTCTTATGACCTTAATTACCTCTTTACTGACCATATCTCCAAATACATTGGGGATTAGGGCTTCAACATGCGAATTTGGGGGATGACACAATTGAGTCCTTAGCAGATGATAAAATTCAGATCTTTCATGGCTTTACCAAATGACTATGCACTGTTGTTTGTAGCAGTTTTTTTTTCTTTTTTTAAACCACTTTCTTTCAATTCCATGTTTGTTTCTTTTCTAAGAAAGTCTTTCCTTCATGATCCAAGTGACAGAAACTTAGAAGTGGCAGTCGAGGTTGCCAACATTAAACCTTTGATGGATCCAGCCCAGTTGCCGGCCAAAGGAGGAGAGGTATCACTGCTCATCCATTTAAAGGCACAACTCGGAGGTGTGGAAATCCAGCGACAGGGGAAAATATTTCCTGTCCTGAGTCAAATTTAACACTGAACTCACCACACCTGGATGATTTCTCCCAGGGGCACCCATGGGGGCAGGACATTATGACCCACCCACCCAGCCCCCTCCTCTGGCTTTATTATCTGTAGGTTTCCCGACCACATGTGGGAGCCATTCATCAGCCCTGGCTGAAACCAATTTCCCAGAATGAACAGAATCAGCATGTTGGGCACAATAGGCAGAGGTTAACCGGAGTTCTAATTAGAGCCAGGAAGGTGTATTGATACAATTAGCTTTAGAGAGGATAGTTACAACAGGAAACAAATTCCTTGCAGCATCCGGTCCTTTCCTGGCCATGATAGTTGTTGAAGAGGAAAACCTCAGACCTCAGAATCAGGGGCATGATAGTAAACGTCTGGGAATTGAACTTTCTAATAACTGTTGAGCAAGAAAGGATTCTAGAAAAAAATCTCAGGGAAATTATTAATGATGTAGTGAAGGTTTTAAGTTTGGGGAGAATATGATTATTTTGATTTGCAATGTGGAAGCTGCCTTTGTCCATGCTTTTTGGAAGTTTTCTGTCAGGAGGGGAACTGTGAATTGCAAAGTGAAACAGGCTGTGGAGTGAGATTGCTGGTGTCGTTCTATCTGTGTGACCTTTGGCAAGTTCTCCCGTCTCCTGTGCTTATTTCCTCCGCTGTGGATGTAAGTAATAAAAATAACTGCCTCACGGGGTTGTTGCAAGGATTAAATGAAAAAACATTAATATATAAAGAAAATAAAAAGGGAGCTGGCACAGGGCGAATATTCAGTAGATGATGGGTATATCATCATCATCATCATCATGGCCAATTGGTTTTATCCATCTGATAATGAGCCACTGTGAATTGCCCCCAGGAGTGGTGTAATGAAGTCTATTTGTACATAGATACTCAGATGCTCAAAAGTGTTTTGTTTTGTAACTCAGACTACAGCAATAGGAGTATCAAATCCTAACCATTAGACCACCAGGGGTCAAAAGTGTTTAATTCTATCAGTACGACATCCAGAATAGCTGTGGGTAGCACCAGGGGATAACCTCTTCCTCTGGTACACTGCTTTCTATTCTGTTAAAAAACATGAATTAGTCAGCCCATCATATTTTGGTTTTGCCTTTATTACCAGAAAATTGCAAGATGATTTTCAGCCACAATGACTGTTACTTTCTATGACTAACATGTTTATTTCTTTCCTATTCTTATGAATTTGATTTTCTATCTTAAGCTAAAAACACAAAACACAATAGGTGTGATTTTGTGTACCAGTTTTTCCAGTGAGGCAGGAAGTGAGTTGACAGTTGTTTAATTCATGAATTAATTCCAGTTATAATAGTTTTGTGTCTGCACTTCCTTCTAGAATTTAAACATATTTGAAGGTATGGTCTCTATTTGTTATTTTTCATTTTCATTCATATAAAACTTTACTGATTGTCTACATGTGTCCAACACACCAGGCACTAAAGTTTCACAGAGAAGTAACACCTAGTTTCTTTCTTTAATGATGTTAATGTATAGCAGAGGACACAATTATAAAGTGATAATAATAATAATTCCTATGTATGTAAACATGTGAGATCAGGAAGGTGGAAATTTCTAATGTCTTGCTCACTGCTTTATCCCTAAGACAGGGCCCAGAACTGATGAGATACACAATTAATATTTGTTAAATGAATTGCTATGCCAGGTATTTATATATATTTATTAAAAATATTAGAACTAATGTTTATGGAGCAACTCATATTTATATGCCATGCACTCCACTGAACATTTCAAAAACATGAATTAGAAACAATTATTAATGTTGTAAAAAAGAAGTGAACATTGAGGTCTAGAGAGGTTATACAGTTTGCTTATGGTCACACAGCTAGTAAGAGCCAGACAGAGGTCTGCTCCAGGGCCCATAGCCTTGACCAAGATCTCTGTCCATGGCACTGCCTTCCCAAATACTGCAGGGGTTGGGGAATAATTTCCTCTACTTCACGGATAATGAAACTGAGATTTCCTATGGTAGGACCTGGTTAGTGGAAGCCACGTTCAAATTGACACTCTCATGAATCCAAAGTGTGCACAGTTTCCAGTATACCACACAGCGTCTCCTGTATATAGGCATGTTCTAACAAAAGTTTGTACCAATTGCACTGGGACCATGTTATGCAGTCCATGCATCCATGGCATATAACATGTCTGCAATAGGATATCTGTTGAAATGAATTGAGCTACAAAGTTAACCTATTAGGGGTCGAATTTGGCATGACAACCTACAAGCTACCCAGTAGCTTAGTTCTTGTGTAGATACACTGTAAGTATTAAGATAGTTTGTATCCTTACTGTACACAATTATGGAGTTTAGATGTGGTAGACAAAATTCAGGATGACTCACACCATCTCCCACCCCTTGGTGTTCATGCATTCTATAATCCCTGCCCTTCCAGTATGGGCAGAATCTAGGACTTGCTTCTAAACAACAGAATATGACAAAAGTGAAAGGATTTTTGCAGATATAATTAAAGTCCTATGTCAGGTGATTTTGAGTTTATCAAAATGGAGATGATCCTGGATGCGCCTGACTTAATCAGGTAAATGCCCTTAAAAAGGAGACTGGGCCCTTCTGGAGGTGAGAGACTGTCCTTGCAGACTTGATGAAGTTAGTGGCCCTGTTGGAGAAACCCCCGTAACAGGGAAATACAGCAACCTCTGGGTAGTGTAGGTAGCCTCTTGTATCTAAGGCCCCAACAAAAAGCCAGGGTCCTAGTCATACAGCTGAAGAAATTGAATTTTACCACCAACTTTAATGAGCTTGGAAGTGGATTGTTCCCCAGTTGAGCCTCCTGATGTTAACATAGTCTCGCTGACACCTTTATTACAGCCGTATGAGACACTCACAAAAGACTCAGCTAGGTATGCCCAGATCTCCAAACCACGGAAACAGTGAGATAAGGTGTGTTGTTTTAAGCTACTAAATTTGTGGTTATTTATTATACAGCAGTAGAAATCTAACACGTGTGCCTGAGTGACACAGCAGTTGTAATCCCCACAGGTCAGCAAGCCTCACGATGTAGTAGTCATTGTTCTTGTTCCTGTGGCCCCATTTCTCACACATAAACTTTTGGATTCTTTTAAAAGTCAATATCCCATTTCCCACTATCAGATATACTGGAAAGGCAAAGGTAGTTTTTTCAAGGAAGTTGTGACTAGTTTAAGCACCTTTTGAAATATGATTATTGTGGTCGACTAACCCCAGATGGAAAGATGAGTGCTAGTGAGGTTTCAAGCATCTTTAAGAATAGATTAGAATGATTCTAAGTGACTCTTAGATGAGATACACTAAAATTCCCCTCCACACAGGGAAAATATGGTGTATTCTCTACTTCTTTTGGAAATTCCATCTTTAAGAATATTGAATACAATATGCATTTATGTACATTCATTTTGTTTGAACAATGACTATTTCTGCTTCATTAAATCTGGAATTCTCATTTTGTGTTAAAAAAAAACAACAAACACTTCAAGTCAGTGCTTTTATATTGTGAATACATGGAAAGAGATTTTTAATTTAAAAAAATCTGTTAACACCAAACAACTATCCTTTCTCCCTCCGTCCCTCTCTGTTCTGTCACTTTCTCTCTCTCTCTCTCTCTCTCTCTCTCTCTCTCTCTCTCTCTCTCTCTCTCTCTCTCTCTCTCTCTCTCGTCATTGCCTGGGTTTGGTATCTGTTGATTTCTCTCCATGTGCTGCTCTGTGCTCTAGGCTCCAAATCCAAGAAAGATCCCCAGTTCCATTTGTTCCAGTGAAAACCTTGGTATACTTTTTGTTGGACTAACTCAGTGCATGTGCCAACATTGGGCATACTCACTGTAGCCGTGGACTTTGATGATATGTTAGGCCAGGCCTGGAATGCATGTCTTTCCCTGTAGATAGAAGTAAAGTCAGCCTATCAGAGCATGTGGACTGAGTTCTGTTTTCAAAAGGGGAAAATTGATAAAAATTTTCCATTTATAAGACCTCAGTAAAGGGGAGCATTCCTGGGAGTGGAAGTCAGGAAAGAAACTTAGAATCATCTCAAGATTAGGGGGACTTAAGGCTAAAAGAGAAAACATTCTAAAACCGCTATGTACTAAAATATCACCTAGTGGTACAGGAATAGACAACTAGAGCAATGGAATAAAAGAGATTAGAAACTGTTTAAAAGACAGGCAAAACTCATTTAGAATGGCTGCAAGAAATGCTATTTTATTTTACTATGGTACCATTGTTCTAGAAATGTTTTCATTAAACTATACACAGACACATGAACATACATCCATTGTAGTAGCAAGCAGTGCAGGTAATATGTATTTCTCAGATAGCCAGCCATCCCTTATACTAATAGTAGACTGACATCTCACTGATTTTACCACCTATTTGTTCTCTCTAGTGTGGTGTATATTTCTACCAGTATTTTTTATTATCATGAACATTTTGGGGCCAAGATGACTATCAAAAATGTGCATAGGTAAGCTCTGGCAGTGTCCACAGGAGTGGCAAAGAAAAATTTCCTATTTGATGTTAAAATACCACTTTTACTGGGTCTCTGTGATCCTTCAAGACAGTACTCAAGGAAATGTCAGGTAAAATTACTAATTATGTGGCTAATTAGGTATTGGGGGAAATCTTTGAAAAGTTAGTGGGCCACATACATATCATTGCAGCCTATAAAGATTGACAAATGGGGGAAGAGAAATTGTCAGTAAATGTTACTGAGAATATATCACCATACAAACTATGCCGTTATGAGGTAATCACTCCCTCAAAAAATGTATGAATATATTTTATAAATTGTATAAAATATATTTATAAATATATTTTCTGTATTTATGTAATTATTTTATTTATATCCTTATGTTCTAAATTTTATTTTTATTTTGTACTATTTTACATATTTATACATAATTTCATATATGTTTGTTTTTTGGTAATTGCACATCTAGTATAAGTGACATTTCCAATTAATAGTGTAATGGTCTTTTCTATAAAGACCATTACACTATTGAGCCATGTTGAGACAATGGCTATCCACATGTAAAAGTAATTTTCGCACCCTACCTCACACCATATAAGCAAATAAATTCCACATAGAATAAATATCTAAATATTGAAGGACATCCAAAATCACTAGAACATGCAAAAAATACTTTTTATAACTGTGGAGTAGGAGAAGACATTTTTAGACATGACACAAAACCCAGAAACCAACCATAAAGGAAAACACTGGCAAATTGTCTACTTAACATTGTTAAACTTCTGATTGGCAAAAGATACACAAAGGTAAAAGACAAGTTACAGGTTGGAAGAAAGCATTTATAAGCTATATCAGAAAAAAGAAAATAGATGTTATCTCTAACATACAAATGACTCACAAACCAATGAGAACACAAGGTTCTCAGGCATCTGGGGATGTGAGCCACGCTGTGTCTGAGCCACAAGGTCTAGGGTGCTTCCGGAATCAAATGACTGTAGTTCCCAGACAGATCTCCCAGCCCCACTGGATGAGATGCCTCTCTAGGGTTATGAACAACAATCATGGGGTCCAGCCTATTGCCCCCCTTCCTGGCCCAGATAGCCACAAAATCCTCAGTCCTTACCTCAGGCCACAAGAAGTGCATCTGCTTAGAAACTGGCCACTGGCTATCTCACCTGGCCCTGGGATGAAGGAAGCCATCCACTCTGCTCTTCCATGGTGATTGGGAACACACTTGGCCTTGCACGTGACCTCCAGGCACTGCCTGTTTGCTCTTTGGTTGTTGACTACTCCAGAAAGGAAATTCGGAGGGAAAAGAGAGTCAGGGACATGATCTCATAAGGCCATCTTCTCAGAATACCGCTTTCTCCATTATTTTAAGCATCTCTTTAGAGCCTTCTGCACTGTAGGATTCCCTTAGTCTACTTTGAATCCCCAGTGCTTTGTGCAGAGTGGGCCTTCAGTAAATATTTTGACAAGAGTGAGTGAATGATTTAGCAGTCAACACAGTGAAAATTGACCGCTTACTGTATCTTTTCCATCCACAGAGTTCAAGGTCAATGGCTAAAGTTGTCGCAGTAAAGATGCCAAACTTTAAGGCATCTAGGGGGCATTAGCACACTGAAGCATTTAAGACTGAGGAATATATTCTTTTATTAGCCCATTTTAAACAATACCTAAAAAAGAAACAACTTCTTTTAAAGGCATCAAAAGATGGCAGGATATATTTTTTCCTACGGCCCATAAAAACAAGTAGCATAAATTGTTATTACTTCATAGGAAAAACTTAGGTACAGAAATATGTAGACATTTAACCAAGGGAGCTGGAATTTATGTCAAAATTTTTTAAAGAATTATATGGCTCATAATACTCATATCACATCCTAACAGGTATTTATCAATCTTTAAAGTTGTGGGATATTTAGATATTTAGATTTAAAATATTTAGACATTTAAATAAGATGATATTTGAATATTTACATGCTTTGTGGATAGCAGATCTATAAATAAAACTTGGATCTTTTCTAATATTATGTTTTTCCTACTACATTTTCTAAAGTCTACCTTATATTTGATTTAAATCTTTTTTTTCCCCCTTCTTTTGACTGGTTAGATTTTTCTTTTTTTCATTGCTTTTTTCCCCTAGATTATTGGCCTTTTTACAGGTACAGAAAACTCTTCTTACCACGCACCCAAGTTCTTAAATTTTCAAAAGCTGCCTTTACGTAAGTCATCCCTTGTCCTCTTTTGAAACTATTATGACCTCTACTTTCTATTTTATTTTAATTCACAATATCTTAGGATTTGCAGGCTTATTTGTGGATACGTATGTATTATCTTGTTAAGGGTACAGCCATATGAAAGATTATGTTAGTTTCAAAGAGCATTAAACTACAGCAATAAGAAGATTCCTAAACAATAGAATTTTATTTATTTGGAGCTTCTCTTTTAAGGGCATTTGAAATGTAAACTGATCACATAAAGATCACCTTGAAATGAGATAATTTAAACTAGTTGTGTTTGGACAGAAACACCTTGGAGCTTGAAAGCCAGCAGTCAATGCCTAGAAAATATATCTCTAAGGCTGGAAAATCACCTTAATGATAGCCGATATTCTGAAGACTAAAAAAGTTTAAACATTTGTGAATCCCAAAACTGATATAGGTATGGATGATGGGAAATAAGGATATATTCTTTTTAATGTTTTGTTTTCATTCTTTAAAAACCTTTGGACTATATTCATTTTTTATTGTCTAAGAAAACTACTTAACTGTTACAGCTGGAACATTGAAAGGAGAAGAGAAACAGATCAAATGGGTCCCTGGCGAGTCCCTGGGGTACCTGGACTTTCTGTAGGAATTGATTGCTGCATATTATTCCATCACACACATTTTAACCAATAAAATACTTGTCTACGTATCCATACAATTTAGTCTCTTCAGGGCTTAGGCATGTTTCCATGCATCTGGAAAGTTTGTATATTATGGCTAGAAAGCAGGTAAGAAATTAACCAAGCCTTGAAGGGTAGGGGGAAGGGAGGGATAGAAGAGAATTTGACGAAAGTATAGCTAGATAGAAGGAATAAGTTCTAGTGTTCTGTAGCACTGTAGGCTGACTAAAATTATCAATAATATATTATGTAGTCTCAAATAGCTAAGAGGATAATGAATGTTCCCAACACAAAGATATGATAAATGTTTGAGATGATGGATATGCTAATTACCCTGCTGTAATCAACATAGGACATGTCTGGGAACATCACTATGTACCCCATTAATATGTACAATTATTACGCGTCAATTTTACAAATGTAATTTAATTTAAAAAAGAAAAAGAAACTAATTCATCCTTACCATTTTACAGTAGAGGGTCTTGAGGTGGAACGAATTCAGGAGACTTTGCTCCTGTAATTTAATGGAGTAACCTTTTGCAGAAGGTGTTATCACAAGAAATCTGATATATCCTTGCAAATAAGTGGCCACATTTCTTGATAGTGTTCCCATTTTTATTGTTGTAGACAGTTAGAGTTAAATCATTGTTTCTAACTGGTAACATTACAAATTAAAGTAGTATCATCATGTATTCATTGGCATCAAGCATCTATGCTTAGCTCTACAGAATTTGAGTGAGGATTTTAACCATGTGATTCTCTTTAATTAAAAAAAATAAAGAATTATGTGGTTATAGTTGAAATCTATGTGAAAGTATCAATTTTCAAACACATAGACCATAATAGGACAATTACAGTAAAGCTTGATAACAAAGACCATCAGCCAAGACTTCCTAAATATGATCTAAATTTGTGAAAGGTAGAGTGATTTGCTACAAGAGAAAATTGCTGTGAATATATTTTCCAGCCAAGGGCTTTGACAGTTTGCAATGTGCTAGTTGAAATGTACTTATCACGAAGTAAGAAATTTGATCATTGTCCATCTTTATGTTAATAAAGTTGTCAATACATACTCTTTATTCTGGAGTGACTTAATATTTATCTAGATACGGATGGTTTTGCATGAACATTAGGGACTGAATGAAACATTGTTTGTGCTTACTAATGAACCAAGCAGATATGAAACATGAGCAATGACTGACCACAACAGAAGATATGTCTGATATTATTCACTCTTTCAATAGAAGAATTCTTATAGGAAGATAGAGGAGGGGGAGAGAGCAGGATCCTCTTGGGATTATCTTTGGGAAGATCGACCATCCAGCCTGGCTTGTGCAACTGTGAAACTTTTTGTATCTGAAAAAATTTTTAAACTGTCTTAAATATCAATCCAGGAGGATTAACTAAGCAGCAACAATAAGGCACCTTATCATAGAACTGTTACATAATTAATATAAAGAAGCATTGTATGAAGATAAATGAATGCACAAAACAAGGACTCCATTTTCAAGAAATATACTTTGTTCTAGTTCTGACTTCAGATAAAACAACACAGGAGGAAGCACACTGAATATAATTGAATCTAGAATATTTGTAGAAATAAAATAATTGAATATATTCAGTTTATTCCTATATATGTGTAGAAGATAAGGTTTATGATTCGATAGGCTTTTTTCTTATTTTTATTTTGAGAATTTTTTTAAAAAAAACTATATATGTTTTAAATACTTAATTTTTACCTCTTTATCTGTCTTGGTTCATTTGTACGACTATAACAGAGTACTTGGGACTGGGTGATTTATGAAGAACAGAAATTTATTTTCTCAGAATTCTGGAAGCTGAGAAGTCCAAGACCAAGGGGTTGGCAGGTTTGGTTTTCTGCTGAGCGCTGTTCTCTGCTTCCAACATGCTTTCTCCAGAGGGGAGAAACGTTGTGTGCTCCACTGGTAGGGTAAGCTCAAACCGTGTCTAATGCCTCTTTTATAGGAGTCTTAACTCCATTTTTTTAGGGTGGAGACCTCCTGGCTTAATCACCTCTTAAAGGTCCCGCCTCTAAATACTATCACATTGGCTATTAAGTTTCAACATCTGAATTTTGGAGAAGACAGATATCAAGCCATAGCATTACCTTTTAAACAAATTCCCAACTTTTTAAAATTCAAAGCCCAGTTCAACGAATATCTGCACTAGAAGTTTAGTGAAACCCCAAACCAAAATTATCTTCTTTTGAAAGTAATTCAGATGGACCTTTCTCGCATTATCAAGATTTACAATATTATCTATTTCAATCTTTTGTATTTTATTGATAAAACCCAGGAGATTAAAATACCTTATCATGCCATAGAACCAGTAAAACAGCCAAATATGAGAACCAAGCATGCTGGGAAAATACTAATAATTGTGAAATAGCTACTGAGTCATCTTTATTCTCTCGGACAGTAGTACAACTTGGAAAGACTTAGAAAAGCCCAGTTTTCTGCAAGGTAGAAAACTTGCACTTAATGTTTTGATTCTAAAAGTATCTTAAGAAGTTTAGTGCATGCGGCACTTGACTGTGGGTCCTGACCTTGGACTCTATTTTTCTCAAATGTAAAATTATCGGCTGGTGTGGAAAATGCCAGTTCCTCTATGTGAGTAGGATGAGACCTCTGATTTTCATAAGGTAATGGAAGGGTATGCTGTTCAATGTCAATTTAAAAATAACTTTGTACTAATGTGGAAAAGAAGTTGTCAGGGAAATTGACCACTAGCCAAACTAGAGAAGGGGTATATGCTTATTTTCTGTTTGCTGCCCGCCGCTGCCCGCCCCTGCCCCGTACCTCAGCCCTACTCTATCCAGTCTCCTTTGTTTTCTCACCTGCTCCTTGCCCTAGACAGCTGCATTATGCAGACTCCCTGACCAGCTGACTTGAGTTTGGGTTTAGCCAGCAGGAGGTACTGTCAGCTGCTGAAGGGCAGGAGAGGAGAGACATTTGGTATTTATTCCCTATTCCGCTCTGCTTCAGCAGCACATTTCTGGGGTGTCTGAGTATCTCCCCACTGCATCTCCCAGCAGGCAACCTGTCTTCCATGACTCCACCTCTGACCATTTATAGTAACTCCATTTCTATCACACCTCCTTCTCCTCCCACCCCAACCCCATTGTCTCAGGTCCAGGACTCATAACAGCATCTCATAGTTCCTGATTCTTGGGTGCACCAACTTCTCTTGTTGGTTCTCCTAACCTGCCCATGCCTCAAATTTTTTCCTTCATTAAAGTCTCTTCACTTACTTATCTGATTTAAATTTTTTCTTTTGGCTGGGATCTTGACGGATATATGATATTTAAGTCCCTGGTTTGGGACCCTTAGGAAAAAACAAGGTGAGCATTGGGAATCAGCAGGAATAGACCATTTAGTCCAGCAAATCAGTAGCTCCTTGTCCTGCCATCCCCAATGAACAGGTACTTAGGATGGATGCTATCTCAGCGTTATATCCTTCCTCTCCTTCTAATCAATTGTTTTCATTAAGAAATTCTGTGAAGCCATCATGGAAGATGTTATTTTCTAATTTTACTTCATGCACAATTTGGAGTTATAATTAATTCATTGAATAATGTTATCAATGTTCAAAGAGGTCTCAATGATCTGGACTCCTGGATATATAGAACTAGAGTTTCTGAAATTTCACGTAAGTCATACATATATATGCATGTATAAATGTACATATAATAAGTGACTGGCTTTGGTCATAAATTCAGTATGAGGCAATATAGAGATTTGGCTCTTTAGAAATATTACTAACATTTTGGGCATCATTCAAAGAAGTCAAAGCCAGTTATACCCAGTACCCATCAGACTGTATATGGAGACGTGCTTTCATTTGGGGGCACCACCCTAAGACCATAAACAACCAGGAAGCCTGCTTGGAAACTGGTTTCAAGCTTAGTTCTTTATCACAACCTGCTGGATTTAGGCGCCTGGGTTTTACTGTCCTCTCCCTCTCTTGCTAGTTGTGCAATTTGAGCAAGCAGCATACTTCGTGTTCCCCATCTCTGAAATGGGAGATCTTGGTAGTATTCATTGAGAGAATGTACATAAAGTGATGCGTGACACATTCCAGAAACTCTCAAAACAATATCTAGAATACTACTAATGATTATAAGGATGGGATGAGTCTGGAAACCACATTATGTGAGTAACAGCCCAGGGAACTGGGGACAATTTAGCTTGTGGGAAAATGTGCTGAGGGATAGATAGAAAAGTCTTCCTGAGAAGTGTTAAAGATTGTCTAGAAGGAGAGAGAATTGTCCTAGGAAGTCAGAATGAGACACTCAGTGGAAGTTATAGGGAAATATAATTTGGCCCAATATCAGAAATACCTTTCTCATTTCTAGAGCTGTCCAACAAGGAAACGGGCTGATGAGCAATACCCTTTTGAGCTGTTTGTCAACAAAGGCTGGATAATCACTATGTGGAGTATGATTTTAGCAGGAACTCCTACAGCAAGGGCTGGAGTAGGGGAGGAGAAGGACAATGGAAAAGCTGACAAAATGACCTTTAAATTCCCTTTGGACTTTACAATTAAAATTCTATGTGTATGTTGGACAGAGTATCAGGAAAATGGCTGCAGCCTTTGTTTGTATTCATGTTGCCCTCTTTTAAATCAGCCCTTTGGCAAAAGTCCTGAGACATATTGTCCCGACTTGTATTGACAATACCACATACATTTTCCTGTTCAGATGGTTTTGCCAGCCAGAGACTTGTTGGGTGGCACACAATGGCTTCCATGTTGCCAGCTTTGCAGATTTCTTCAAGAAACTGTTTGTTGGGTAGGAGCTTACTAACTGGAACAAATCCCTTTGAAGAGGTGTACCTTCCTTTTCTGGACAGGAATGAAAAACGTGTTGAGCAGGGAAAGAAACCTCAGTGTTTGTGTTTTTCTTTTGGCCCTGCCATGTATTTTTACCCTAATTGGGCAAGCTCTGGAAACCTTGAACACACATCAGTCTTGTGCCTTTTGTGCTTCTATCACTAGTAGTTGATAATTATAGCTTTTCAAAGATACTCAGCACATGCCACATTTTTGGTGGAAGCAAAGCCTTTGCATGGCAAAGTGGCTGATATACTTCTGACTAAATCTGTAGATGTGTTATGTTTAGAAGGCAGCGGAAGAAGTCTGGGCTGGGAAAATAATTGCTATGTTAGGGTGCCACCGAAGACAAATAGTGTGCCCGAAATTGTGAAAACCCTGTCTTATAAAAACTTTTTTCAACATCAGGGTTGCTACTGGGACAGAAATAATGATATGTACTATTTCTGAGCAAATTTGGAGAGAATGTCAATGTAATGTCTCAGGGATAATTCATTTTTGAATAAGGAGAATCCTTTCTACTGACTACTTTTTTTGAAGGGATGTTTTCGGCTTTTCAAACTGTTTTTCCTCCCCTGTCTGGACGTTTGCTATTTATATAAGTGGTGATGACAAAAAGTAAAGAAGTGGTCCCACACAAATCAGTCTCGATTGTTTAAGGTCACCCAGATGGCTTCAAGGTAGAAAAGGAAATTGCATCTGCTGAAAGGCAACGCACACGCTATTGAATAGGATGTACTTGCAGGTCCTTTTTTAGTCCTAAAGTTCTATGACTCCAAGTGCACAGAAACTACCAGTGAATATGTCACTTCATAACTCATCCACTGGCTATTTCAAATGCCAGGTAAAGTAAGAAGAGAAGTGGGATATTCTTAAAGGCTAATTCAGGCTAACAGAAACTGGATATATTTCTTTAGGTTGATGAGCATTGTTGGTGGTAAAAGAGGTGTTAAAAATAAAACAAAAACAATTTAGACTTACTGAATGCTTATTACATACCAGGTCCTGTATCAAGCATTTCATATGTGATATGGATTCCATAATTGTCACCATTTTATGGAGAAGGAAACTGAGTATTGTAGATACTCCAAAGTAGTGTCATGAAGCTTACACTAAACAGAGCCTCTCTCAGCTACCATAGCATCCTGCTTCTCTACAGCAGACACTAGTGATTCATCACATCACATTCCTTCAGCGCCGCTCCCCCCGCCATCACCCCCAGATTTCAGTGCAACTGTCATGGACAGTTCATTGCATGTCACCAGCACCTCCCTTCCTGCAAGTGCAGGTGGGAGAGGGGAGAGAAGGTGGAAGACTGCTCAGCAGGTGGGTGCAACTTGGAATGAAGGGGGGTTGACATACTCCATCTAAGGATAGCCCTCAACCAATACAATGAGACGGGTAGTTTCTGAGTAAATTACCAGCCTCTCTGTCCCCTCGGAGAATAGTTCTGAGGCACATACTACATAGTTTCTCAGAGTATCCCCTGTAGGACTGAGCCCCTACTCAGTACAAAGTGGTAAGGAACTAATTCCTGCAGCTTTTATTAATATATCTTCCTTCCCCATCTCATTGTCTCTACTCCTCATTTCTACTTCCCAGGACCACCTCCCAAATAAACTTCCTGCACTCAAGTCCTTGACTAAGGTGTTCTTTTGGGGAGGAGTCAAACTAAGACATTCCCTAAGAATACACATATAATTGTTATGTTTGTTACAGGCATAATCTCACTAATGGACTACAGCACCCATCATACCATGGCGTTGACTGTCACAAAACCTAGGTTTATTTGAGAATATTTCAAATCTCTAATTATATAATGGAAGTTAATGGTTATATATTGAAACTTGCTCTTTGGAATTCAAGTATTCAATAAAATAAAAGAGAATCTCCACCACACATGAGCATGACCCCTTTGAAGTCTTCAAAAAGCCTAATGATTTAGCATGATTATTTCAAGATCATTTTTCCTAGGCTTCCTCCCAGCTGACTCCCGGAAGTCCTCTGCTATTAATTTCCTTTGTGGTCTTAGATGAGTCAGAGATTGTAGGTGGAATAATTATGTTCTCATTCCTTTTGAAAAATTTCACACCAGATTTCTTTCTATCTACTCCAATACCTGATATTTAACTTGAATGGATTGTGATGACTACATGGATTTGGGGAAGAGTTTTATTGAATGTATTGAACAAAGTCATCACATAATATTTTTCTTTCAATTTTTCATCAATCTCTGAAATTAATGGATGTATAGAGACATCCATCAGTTGGGCCATTTTTGGTGGCATTTTACATGTGAGAACAGTACAGTTCTGGAGTATGGACTTACCCACAATTCTCACATGAGAATTTTATAGTGTACTTCTGTTTTCTTCTTGTCTCTGATTTATTCAATCTCTGCTCCTCAAACATCTGGGTGGTGCCTTCTTAAGGACTCTGTATTTAGTGGCACATCTACCGGTGATTCCATACTTTGTAGGTTTTATTTGAGATATTCTACCATCCTCCATTCATGACATATGACCAACTCAATAAAATCCAGCTGAAAATAAGAACCGGTTTCTAAAAGCTAATGGTAGCCTGGACAGTTACCAACATTTTTGTGACAGGACTGTGGCATCAGACCATACACCAAATAGTTCAATTCTCCATACTAGACGAAGTTGTCAAGAGTGGGCTTGTACCTGATGAAAACATTTGGCAATTATGTGTGGGGTGACAGAGGGAGATACTCACCAACTAGCAAAATAAGACACGATTCTAACTGCTGCCATGTTCAAGAACTGTAACAGCAGTAGGATGAATGCTAAATCTTTACAACAGTATAGAAACCGTACATGTGTCTTCAGTTGGTTATAATACCTTTTTTCATTTTTGACCATGTGGTGTTCATTCATCATTCAGCTATGCCAAAGTATGTCCATATTGCAAAGTTATTTTCCTATTAAAAATTCATTCTGTCCTTGTGATAAGAAATATATAAGAGTTAGTTCAAAGGAAAAATTCACAATTTTCATTTGGATAGAAATTGTAATGAATTTGTTTATTTTGTTACTCATCCTGTGAATCCCTTTCAGACTGCCTTTTTTAAATATGTATTTTAAATTACTCCTTACGAGCAATTTTTTTCTTCCTTTGCTCCCTTTCTCTCCTTTTCTCTCCCTTTTCCTTCCTTTCATTTCCCTCTATTTATTTTTTCCCTTTTTTCTTCTTTCCTCCTTCCCTCTTTTCCTCCCTTCCTGACTCTGTGCCTTTCTTCCTTCCTGTCTTCCTTCTTCCCTTCCTCCTTCTCTCTCTCTCTCCTTCCTTTTTTTCACTTCCATCCTTCCTTCCTTCCTTCTTTCTTTAACTCATCTAAAAAACCTGCAATATAGATGTTTGAGGGAATTATTTTCATTTTGCTATTCATTGCGCGGTTCCCTGCAATCCCTAGACTTCTGTGCTATTTTTAAAATTGAAAACAACTAAGAGATTTACTACGAAAATTTGAAATGATTTTCATTATGAATATTTTGTTCAATTGCTAATACTTATGAAATAGCTGTAGCTCAGATGATTCTCAATTTGCAAAGCATCATTCTATTTTCATTTTCAACTCTCTGTTCTAATGCCTCTGTTAAGAAATAAACTTTTTCCTGGCAGGAAGAAATTATTCCTTTTTTCCTTTTCTTTTCTATTAATATTTTAATTTTGACTTCATCTCTTTAGCCTGTTTGCTAAAACCAAAAGCTCAAGAGAAGGCTGATCAGAGCACCCCAGGCATTTCTTGGCCAACTGAAACCAGAAGGTAAAATGACTTCAGGAGAGGCAGCATGGTCTACTGGAAAAGCACTGAGATTTTGAGGATAAAACTTAGATTTATGTCTCATCTCTGCCATTAGTCAATTGCCTTGGGCAAGCATCAAGATTCTCCCTTGAAAATTGAAGATCAATTTCCAAACATTTATCCTGTTCCTCCAAATTGCTAGGCATGTGCTGGTAAGCTGGAGATGAAAGATGAGTAACATATAGGTGGTGTCTTTGATAAACGTCATAGAAGACAGGATAAGCTGAAACAAATTTTGATTTGTGTGTGAAAATAGAGCCAGCGGTACGGTGGGAGGTTCTATTAATAGAGTTCAGCGATCCCTGGAAAAGCATTTGTTTCTGTCCAAACAGATGGGGACACAAAGAGCCAAAGAGAAGAAATGATATTTGATTTGGATTTTAGAGGATACATAAGATTTTACCAGATGAGTATTTTGGAGGAAAGATATCCTAGTAGGAACAGCATGAGTAAATAACTGTAAGACTTAGGGAGGGCTTGTGAGGAGAAAGTCCGAGATGGAAAGGATGGTGGCATAATGACAATCCATAATCAACAACATCACTTTCACTTGCTTGGTTAAGTGTGCCTGAGTATACCAGCCGTCAGGGATGCCAGCATTCCAGTTAGAAGGATTTCTCCTCTATTCATTTCAAACCTGGTACAAATCAGCTTTCCTTGAACCCTGCCTGACTTTGCATCATGGTTTCTTGTCCTTATCTATTCCTTTGTGAATGTGAGAACTCAACTTTGTTTTTTTTTTTTTTTTTTTTTTTGAGACAGAGTCTCACTCTCTTTCCTGGGGCGAGTGCCGTGGCGTCAGCCTAGCTCACAGCAACCTCAAACTCCTGGGCTCAAGTGATCCTCCTGCCTCAGCCTCCCCAGTAGCTGGGACTACAGGCATGCGCCACCACGCCTGGCTAATTTTTTCTATATGTATTTTTAGCTGTCCAATTAATTTCTTTCAATTTTTGGTAGAGACGGGGTCTCGCTCTTGCTCAGGCTGGTCTCGAACTCCTGAGCTCAGGACGATCCGCCCGCCTCGGCCTCCCAGAGTGCTAGGATTAGAGGCGTGAGCCACCGCGCCCGGCCTGAGAACTCAACTTTGGAATGGTAATTTTGTTTCTGGTATTGCTTCCTTTGCAGGGTGCTCATTCCTGAAACTACCCTTCAGCTCCAATGCTTGGGCAGGAAGTCCCCTGGCCATAAGCCTCAAAGTCCCCCTCAACCAGCCAGCACAGTGCCTGCAGGTTCCAACAACCTATGGGCTCCTGTAGCCAACTTATGGAGCTGTTGTGAAGAATATGATGATAATAGATGGACCATGTGTTCACTTTTGAAGTGAACAGACTTGGATTTAAATCCTTATTATGACCGAAGAAGCCAAGTCAACTTATTTAACTTTTCTGGGCCTCAGTTTCCTCAATTTCCTATGATGGGATTAGTAGTACCTACTTAGTAGAATTGCTGTGAGAATTTTCATTCAATAAATGTGGATTGAACGCTGGTATACACAAGTTACTATAATAGGGCCTAGAGATAAAACAGAGAACAAACTCCCTGCCTCCTGGAATTGAGACAGGAAACAAACAATTAACTACGAGATGTAATATCAGGTAGAGATTGGTGGCTGGAAGAATAAAAAAGGGTAAAGGGAGAGAGAGAGAGAGAAACAGAATGAAGGTAGTGATAACATCGCAGAGGTCCGTCAAGGAAGCCATCACACGTGCATGAAATAGGAGCAAACCCTGTAGAAATCTGGAAGAAGAGTGTTTCAGGCAGAAGGAACAGTGCATACAAAGGCTCTGTTATGGACTGAATTGTTGAGGCCCCAGCCCCCAGTGTGACTGTATTTGGAAATAGGGCCTCTAAGGAGGTAATTAAGGTTAAATTAGGTCATAAGGGTGGGCCCTAAGCTGATGGGCTGGCATCCTTATAATAAGAGGAAGAGATACCAGAGCTCCCTCTCCCAGTGCATGCAGAAGAAAGGCCACGTGAGGACACAGGGAGAAGGTGGCCGTCTACAAGCCAGGAAGAGAGGCCTCACCAGAAACCATCCCCAAAGCCAACTTGATCTTAGACTTCTAGCCTCCAGAATTATAAGAAAATAAATTCCTGTTGTTTAAGCCACCCAGTCTGTGGCGCTTTGCTATGGTAGCCTGAGCTGACGAACACAGGCTCTGAGGTTGCAACAACCTTGGCATGTGGCTGTTTAGAGTAAATGATGGGAGAGAGTGCTGGAAAATTCAGTGGAGAAGTAGCCAGGATCTAGGACACCTTTGCCATGATGAGGAGTCAGGATTTTATGCAAGGGGAATGATGGATATCTTTTGGAGGATTTGCTTGGAGGGAGTGAAATGATATGATATGTATTTTCCAAATATCAATCTGGCTGCTGTGTGGAGAATTGACTCTGGGCCAGAAAGCATGAGAGCCGCAAGGTAGACCAGGGCATGAGGCTAGAATGGAGATGGCGAGGAGAGGTTGGGATAAATTTTGGAGATGGAGCTGACAGAATTTGGTGATGGATTAGATGTGAAATGGGAAGAAACGAGTCAGGATGACTCACAGATTATTGGACTGAGCAACTAAGTGAATGATGGTGCTTGTGTGGAGACTGCTGTTCTTACATCTGCAGTGCTATTCTCCAGACACCAGCATGGCTCACTCTCTTCCCTCCTGCATGTCTTTACTTAAATATCGCCCTTGGATCCAGACCTTTTCTGAGCAGCCTGTTAAAAGTCACATTGTTTCTCTGTTTTCCTTTCATAGTTTTCTCTGTAGCATTTATTTCGATCTAACACCTAATATATTTTATGTACCAGTTTTGCTTATTATATTCTAGAATGCGTACTTCGTGAGAGCATGTATTATATTTTTGTCTGTTTTGTTCACTGCTTTTTGGTTCATCGTGCCTAGAACACTGGCTGGCACATAACAGGTGATCAGTGAATATTTGTTGAATATAGGGATGAATGAATGAATGAATGAATGGGTAAAACCTGGGGAAGGGAAATCAAGAACTTTGTCAAGATGCCTGCTAGACAGTCAAATGGAAATCTCTGGTAGGTCATTGGCTATATGATTAAATAAGGTAAGGCACATACAATGACTAGAATCTTGCCTACCTCTTAGTAACGATTATTATTACAAGTATTATTATTCTATTTCTAAGCCTGCTGCACCCCAACTCTTACTACACTTTGGCTGAAATTATCTGAGACCTGTAATTCTTAGTTCTGTCGCTGTATGAGTATGTGGTTGGGAGAATGTGTGGGAGGGAAATGGCCGCAGCCCCACTTTCTCCTTTTGTAGCCACTCACTCCCCACTATCACACAAATGGAAGCTTGTGCAGATTTTCCACTTCCTTCATAGGCCCCTGTCTTTGTGCTGAGTATTAATTCCCATCTGTGTTCAAGGACCGTAATCAAGCAGGGGCAGTAATCAAAATGATGTGTATAGCAAAATCAGAGCTTTTTACATCATAATCAAAACCATGCAGTAAATTATAGGAATACGTGTTATGGTTTAATCAATGACTCTGATCTTTCTTGGATGCTGGATGCAGAGAGAATTAAAGACTTGGTTTAAAAGTGGCCAGGGGAACATATTGCAAATTTATCTCATACAAACTTAGCATGCTATTGCTGTACTTGTTTTTTAAATAATAAGATTTTGCTGTATTTCTTGCCATACTACTCTTTTAGCACGAGAACCAAAAACAAAACCAAAAAAAATCTTTTACTATTTGTCTTTATATAGTGTCTCAAAGAATGAGACCTTCAAAACGTTCTTTATAAGTGAGATGAAGTAAGCATGAGCAAAAATGGCTAATGTGCTTGTACCCAATGTAGATTCCTGTTTTTGCTGTGATCGTGAGTGAAAGATTTGGGTAATTATTTTGTTTCTCACTGAAAAATGAAATAATTGTTAGTTTGTTTAGGGGCATTGGTATTGGGGTTTTTTTTGTTTTTCTTTTTCTGTCTTAACAAATTACAGAGTAGAAGCAAAGGAGTAGGTTGGTAGGTTGGTCTTTTAAAGCAGGCAGTGGTCCCCAACCTTTTTGGCACCAGGGAATGGTTTCATGGAAGATAGTTTTTCCAGAGACAGGGGGTCGGGGGTGTGGAGCTCAGGCAGTGATGCCAGTGATGGGGACAGCTATAAACAGAGTCGAAGCTTCCTTTGCTCCCCACTGCTCACTCACCTCCTGCTGTGCACCGCCGCCTCTCACCCCTTTCCTAGATTTCATGGAAGACAGTTTTTCCACAGGGGGCGGAGCGATGGGGCTCTGCGGACCAGTACCAGTCCACAGCGTGGGGGCTGGGGACCACCGTTTTAAGGGATGCATTTTTTACTTTTAATAAACACACAAGTTTCATGAGGAAAAGTAAATAAATTTTAATGCAGAGTTAACATATATAGAATACAAACTTAGGTATAGAAGAGGAAAAGATCCTTTTACCTTTGCCCTAGTCTGGGCTGCTATAACAAAATAACATAAACTAGGTAGTTTGTAAACGCAGGAGTTTTTTCTCGCAGTTCTGGAGGCTGAGAAGTCCAGGATCAAGGGGCTGGCAGGTTTGGTGTTTGGTCAAGTCCTACTTCCTCGTAGACAGTTGTCTTCTCACCGTAACCTCACATGGGGTGAGGCACGAGGGATCTCCCTGGGGTCTCTTTTATAAGGGCACTAATCTCATTCATGAGGGCTCCACCCTCACGACCTAATCACGTCCCAAAGGCTCCACCTCCATGTACCATAGCATTGGGAGTTAGCATTTCAACAGATGAATTTTGGAGAGACATAAACATTCACTTAATTGCAACTTTCTTTATGTCAGGCATATTTTACCCAAAATTATTATCTTTGAACTTTTGTAGAGGTAGTTATATTTGTTAACCTACCACTCTTTTATACAATAGCATAATTTATGTGCATATAATCTCCACCTGCAAAAGGGCCTTCTAATGAGGCCATTTTTTTTTGCAAACGTCAGAGGCCCAGCTGAGAGACAAATTACATTTCTCTTTCGTCATGTATAGAAAAGGGAGCTTTCACATAGATCTAAATGAATGGACTTTAAGAAAAAGCTATTTCCTTGCTCCAAGGAGTTTCCTGAGCCTTCACCCCTAACCATTCTGCTATATTACCATCTTTAGATGAAACAAACTTGAGGGCATATATTTCCTCATTCCCCACAGTCCATGTCTATTGCGTATCCAATCTGGCCTGCTTACCTTACTTACAGTACCTGCTTGGGATGATAGACATTCGAGGTTGTCATTCGAGACTCCTATGTAAGTTCTTCCTTAACAGGCAAAAAAGCTGACCTTCACCGCTAACTTTTCCCACTTAACAACAGTCATAATGACACATCGCCCACTCCAGAAGGGAAATCATGCAGCTGAATGAAATAATGTTTGTACAGAACTTGACACTCCACAAAATATTCTAATAACATGGTGTCTACTTTTGAAATGTTCAGATATTATTTCAATAGAATTAAAAGCCAATGTAAAATAAAATGCGAATTGCTTGTCATACTTTTACATGGAGGCATAGGGTGATATTGGTGCCCTTAGACAATTTAAAAGCTGGGTTTTAGCAAGGTTTCTAAGGAATCTGATTGGGTTGGAGGAGAAAAGGTGATGGTGCTATTTATTCATATCTATTTTTTGTAGAAAAACAATGCACTACAACATGAACCAAAAACACTTATGCAGCTAAATTCACGAAATCCGTCTACTCATCTCTGAGGGAAAGATTTGATGAAGCAAGTTAATTTTGCCGTTAGACATTTGCATAGTAATTGTATTGGTTCTGAATGTGCATCTGCATGGAAATCATTTTTTTTTCCCCAAACCTATTCTTTGGACAGGGATTAATATAGATCCTGGTGAGTCCTTAAACAATAAATTATCGATGTTGAATGCTTAATTACTTTATGTTTGGGTCTTTTATCACTTGATACTTGAGACCCTAGTCTGCAATATGTTGCTGCTGCCTATGTTGTTGTTACCAGGTAATAGTCACTTGAGTTTCATGTATGGGCTTGGTTTAGGGGTTACTGAACTAAAGAATGCCTGCATATAGTATAGTGTTTCAAATATTATTAGAAAATGATAATCAGATATACTCGATGCATAAGAGACATGTGATGTTGTTGAAACTAACACTTTCATTGTGACTCCTGTGGTGGTCACGAAAAATGTGAATTATCTAATGGCATTGATTGTTCCAGGAAATCTCAAGTGACCTCAGGTCATTGAAACCATTGCATGAGGTGGTCAGCCACGGAGGGGGCCACAACATTCTTCATTTGCCCATGATGTCCAAGGTCATTTCACAAATCACCGCTTTGCATGACACAACCATCAGGGTTTCCAGAAATTGCCTGGGGTGATAAATAAGAGTATTTTCACCAATAGGATTTCCTAGAATTAGTTCGGCCTCTGTGGACGGAAAAGGCTTATTTGTGCAGATGTGAGAAATGGTAAAAATGATTCTACTAAACTTTGGATGGAAATAAGGTGATGAGAGAGAAATTAACATGGTGAGTTCTGTTTTTTTGGTGCCTTCTTGAATCTTTCTTAGTAACTCATAGCATTTTTCTAAACTGCTTGGCTACAGTTACATATTGACATCATTCAGTATCACTCTAAATGTACAACAATAAGCCTACTTTCCCAGAATTCACCTAAGAGCCGGGAAGCCATCTGCTTATACGTGGCTTCGAATATCATTTTCAGATACAGGACCATAGGCCTGCCAACACTCAAGCGCATACCTTAGTGCATCCCACTCAGGGCTTTGTGAGCTCTTTTTGTAAATTCTTC
Source organism: Indri indri (assembly GCA_004363605.1). Lineage (NCBI taxonomy): Eukaryota > Metazoa > Chordata > Mammalia > Primates > Indriidae > Indri > Indri indri. The sequence continues at coordinate 24,812 of RJWJ010011253.1, forward strand.
TTCCTATTCAAGGTTCACTGGAAATACTCCCTCTTCCCAAACATTTATCAAAATATAAGGTGAATACATTGTCAACATTAATCACTGTTCAAAAATTTCTTCTCAAAAGAAGTTTTATTTTAATAAATGCTAAGGCACTGCGTGATGCCTGCCATATGACCATGTATAGATGATGACCATTATCTTTACTGTGCACTTTTTAGTGTTTATTTTGAATGTAAAGTTCTCTGTATTCTCCTAAATGTTCCTCATTCTTCCCCTCACCCACCCACCAGGCTGCATATTTATCTTGGTTGTGAGTGTTTGGAGAAATCCCTTGAAGCTTTTCTCTAGAGTACCCCATTTAAGATTTTAAAGGACATGTGAATGACTGGGGACTCTTATTTATTATTGTTGAGATTCAATAGGTCTAGGTTAGGCCTGAGATTCTTCATTTCTAACTAGCTCCTAGGTGGTGAGGATGATGCTGAGAGCACACTTTGGTTGGAAAGGCTCTAGAGCAATGCTTTCTAATACAACTTTCTATGACAATGGAAATGTCCACACATCTGCACTGTCCGAACCAGTGGCCACTTCCCATGAGTGGCTCTTGAGTACTTGAAATGTGGCTAATGCAACTGAGGAACTGAAATGCAATTTTGTTTAGTTTAATTAATTTAAATTTAATAGCTTCCTACCATATTTGACCATATTAGAGGACTTAAAGTCTTTATAACTCATTGGCTTTCCCCAGTCTCGAGAAGGGGAATCTCTAGATCAAAGGCTTCTTCTTACTTATCTCTGAATATCCAGAATCTTGCACAAGGCCAAGGACATGTGCTCATAGTAAATGTCATTTCTATTAAGAGATCTAGTCTACAGTTATGGAGGCAGATTCACAGATCTATCAGATGATAAAAGGATTTGACTTTGAAGCTGTAAGATATGGTGGATAGGTAGTTCTGCTTCCACCAATTACAGGATAATTTCTGACAAGTCACTTAATACCTCTCAGCATCAATTTCCTCATCTCAAAATAGCAATCATGATTATGGTAATGTAATACCTATCTCACAGGGTTGCTGTGTTGTTCACCTGAAATTTTTGGCAAACCATTTTCTCAAATGGTACTTACTCTGTGAATGCTAGTTTTTGTGGTTATATTGGTGTGTGTTCCTTCCCTCCCTAATTATTTATATTTCTGGTGAAAAAATATATAAAGATGCCTTATATGGACACAATTCCAGTCTAATTAGGAGGTGAAATAACAACACAAAACTATATGCTGTTTTGTAACTTTCCTCTTGTGAAGAAAGCAGTTCTGATGGTCAAGGAGGAAGACTTTCGTGAATTTCTTTGATATCCTTGCATTTTATTTTATGTGGAAATAAATATAATATTTTTGGTCTGGGATTTTGTATTGTTTGATTTAATTCCCTCATAAATGCCTTGCTAAGTGTGATTGAAATTTTATAACTTCATCTCATCTTAAAAATACCCCATTCCAACCTGCTGAATATGTAATTTCCCCCTTGTTTATACTGGTAAAACAAACACATTTTCTTTTCATTTTTCTTCAGCAGATTTTCTTTGGGACAGACTTTTTTTGTTTTTCCTGCCCTCTGTTTATGTATATAAACATATATACATATACATTTAAATCAAAAGAATTGTTTACTTCATGGAAATAAGAAAAATCACAAAAGTTAACATTTATCAAGTGTGCAAAGCTCTATTCTAAACACTTTACATGTATAAACTCACTGAGTTGTCATTCAGGGCGAATAAACCTTTAAGCTCTTTTACTCTTCGCAGTGGTGTTAAGTTCTGAAAATATTGATAGTCTTCTTATTACTATAATGGCGTGAAGCCACCATCCAATGACCTTTATACAATCATGATTTATGTATAGGTTGAACAGGGAGGTTCGCCATTTAAGAATGATCGATTAAGACAAATCAGGACATTTCGGAAAGAGAACAGATTGATTTTATGTTTCTTAAAGTATTTATAGCTGTAAGGCAGCTTTCTTCTTTTACATATTCTTAAATAAGCACCATAGACTTTATTAAATAATTTAAACGTTTTGTTTAAGACTTAATTTTGCAATGAACTGAACTTCCTATTTGCGTTTCATCGGTAAGTGTTCTTTATAGACATTTTACCTTCATTTTAGATTACATTTTAAAGTAAATCAACAAATCTGGATCAGTGTAAAATCCGACACGATATGTCGACAATCTCCTGAGACTGAGTTAGTGCAGTGTGAGTTCTGAGTTTCTGTGGCAGGAACTATTTGGAGTTCAGGTCAAATCTCTCACCACTCGAGTTCCATGCCTTCTCCCTTGCCTCCCTCCACAGTAAGACTTGGAGGCAAAACACTGGATTTTCCTAATCACCTCTCAGGCATGAGAGACCAGGTGACATATGTCTGGCTAATAAGTGAGAAGCAACTAGGGAGGACCTCCTCACATGAATAAGAAAGCAGAAAATTCTGAAGAGAGCACCTAAGTTATTCCAAGCTTGAGTAAATAACAATTTATCTATTTGTTTTATTCCAGTTTGTTAATCTCTCTCTCTCTTTTTTTTTTTTTTTTTTTTTTTTTTTTTTTTTTTTTGAGACAGAGTCTCTCTCTGTCACCCTGGCTAGAGTGCAGTGGTGTCATCATAGCGCACTGCAACCTCAAACTCCTGAGCTCAAGTGATCCTCCTGCCTTTGCTTCCCAGAGTGCTAGGATTACAGGCGTGAGCCACCATACCCGGCTTGTTCATTTATTTCTTATACACTCTGATTTCTAGGCATATCGCTATGCTGATTTTTATTTTTTCAGATCCATGCTCATTTTTCTTCTTAAAGTGGGTTTCTACAAATTAATGCATTTCTCCAAAAGCAATCCGACCTTGAACAGAGCATTATATTAGTGTGTGTGCGTGTGTGTGCGTGCACACACATGCTCATGAGTGCTTTTAATTGTGTATTGAAGATATACTAAAAATATTTATAATGCCTGTAAAAGACATAAATAACAATAAAATGAGCATGTGTGTAACTACAACCAGCTTCTCCTACTTTAGAAACCTTCTGTGTACCCCTGCCTGATCCCTTCATTCTGTTCCCCCCCAACATAACCACTGGTGTGAATGTTGTGTTTACTTTTCTCATCCTCTTTTTTGTCATGCTATATACCAAACAGTTCTAAAAATACATTGTTTAATTTTACATATTTTGGACTTCTTGAAAAAAGAGTCATACTGAATATAAATGGAATCATATTGTATGTATTCTTATGAAACCTGATTTTTCATTCAATTATGCTGCTTGAAATTTAGTTATGTTGATGCAGTTAGCTACAGTCATTCAGTTTTCACTGCTTTATATTTGTCTCAATTCTGCAAGATTTAATTTTTCCACTTTTCTCCTTTGAGCTACTTTGAAAGTATAGACTTTGCTTTTTTTCTAACCTCTTGGTTAACCCAGAAATTTTGATATGTATGATTAACTTCAGTTTAATCAAATCTTTATGCATCTTTTGAATGGTGAAATGTTGAGCATTTTAGCTTCAGCTATAGTTGTCTAGTATTTAATTATATCTTCCTTAAGCACACATATTAGATCTTTTTAATATAATCAATGCTTAATTAAATTCACTCACATATTTATCAGTTTTTTTGGTTTGCCTCTCCTTCTTTCATCCCTGACTTTGCATTTGGGATTATTTTCCTTCTGGCTGGAATTCATTCTGTAAGAATTCCTCTAGTGAGGATTATTAAACATTTTCAATTTTTTGTTTGAATGAAAATAGCCTTATTTTGTCTTTTATATTAAGAGTTAGATTACCTGGGTGTTTAGTTCCAGGTTGACGCTTGTTCTTTCTTGGCACATTGGCAACAATATCACACAGTCTGGGGCCCACTGTTGCTGATGACAAGTCAGAACAATTGTTATGCCTTTGAAGTTATCTCTAGTTGCTTTTAATGTTTTCATGTTGTATTTGATGTTCCTATAATGTGTCCAGGTGTGGGTTTCTTTTTAGGTATCGTCCTCGGGATTTGTTGTGCTTCCTAAATCTGAGGATTGAGGTAAACAGTTCTCAAGCATTTACAGCTCCTTGCTTCATTCCTCTCTCCCATTCGTTCTTTCTTCCCCTTTCTCAGTACGCCTTCCTGCTCTCTCCTCCACCTCCACATCTCCCAACAACCCGCTCGTGATTCCCACCTACTTATCTCAGTGTGCTGCCTTCTAAATCATTTTTCATAGCTTTTTCTAGTTCAATAATCTTCCCCTCAGCTGTGTCTAATCTGCTGCTAAAAACATCCATTGACTTTTAAATTTAATTATTACATTTTTAGTTTCTAGAAATTCTGTTTGCTTTATTTCCAAATTGGTTTGGTTATTTTTCATAGTTTCTTCTTCCACAATCATATTTTTATCTTCTCATTTATTCCCTTAAGTGTGTTAAACATTCTTGGATAATTCTTATATGTAATAGATTTACAGGTTAAAGTCACCATTCATTTTTTTCTGCTAGTTCTTGTTCATGTTGACTTGTTACCTTAAATATTATCTTTTCTGGCAGTTTCTTGTAAGTATTCTCTAAGGCCTGGGTCCACACCAAGAAAGATTTTTGTCTGCTTCAACTAGGTGTCCAAGGAGACAGAGGTGGGCAACCGACCAGTGACCGATAAATTTGTACCTCTTGACATTGTTGCCCAACACTCCACAAAAGCAGTATTGAGTGCAAGCCATAAACACAAATGCAGACCACTATGCAGTTATGAAATCTCAAGGGAGATGTTTTTTCCCTTTCCTTAGTGCTAATGTCAAGTCAGGCAGCTTTCCTTGTCTCCTGAAAGGATTTATTTCCAGTTCCAGCTTGCACTGCTGCGCCAATTGTATAAGGGATCTCCAGTTGGACTCCCCACACTGGGAAGTCCCTATACATTGTTTCTTAATTGTTCCAACCCCCACATCTAAACTCATACAAATAAAAGCTCACGGTCACCAAGATTCAGCAGATATCCTCAGGATAAAACCTGGTTTCGATGTTAATGTCTCTTTAGACTTGTTAGTTTGCTTTCATCTTCCTCCAGCAAAAGAGCTACACAGGGAATCTTGGAGGTCATACTCTGAGAAATAGAAATCACGTGGCAGCTCTTTTTGCCATGCACAACAAAACATTAATGCTTGAGTTTATAATCAGCTAAACCCAAAGCCAATGTAGTGTTTCTTTGCAGTCTTTTACTTGTGCCGTTGTATTTTGGATCCAGAGTAAACACTTTGAATTTAGTGCTATTAAATTTCTTATTTGTAGATTTGCTTTGCTTAGTAAACCTTTTTGGATCATAATTCTATCACTTAGTCACAGTTTCCTCCAGTTTAATGTCATGTGTACATTTGATTCTTACAACTTGACTGTTTTTATCTACTTCATTGTAAAAATGTTGAGTAGGATCAGATTAAAGGCAGAGCCTTGTTTTTGCCCCTAGATAGAGACTCATATACAATATGGCATTGATCAGATCTGCTGGCTACTATTATTCCAGCTGTTACGAATACTCCTGATTGCGTTATCATCTAGCTCATATTTCTTTATTATATCTTTGAGAACATATTCTGCCAAATGCCTTCCTGAAGTCAGTACACACAATACTCATGACTCTAAATCAGTAACATGAATTTGACTTATAAATGCAATTCTGAACTAATCAAAGGGCTCCATGGATAGCCACACCAGGTCATCATTTACCATCTCCCTGTATTCCTCACGGGGGTCATTTGAAGATTGATTCTGACTCAGAATTACAGCCTTGATATGTTCCTAACAGTCAAGTTAGCCTCTTTTCCTAAAGCCTGTATTAAAGACCTCTATGGACTGTCATGAACTCTGTGGGCAGTAGATGTACAGTGTTAGGATTACTTTCCTTCTCTTTTCCCCACACATCCAGGTAATCTGTACTTTACTCCCATAACGGTGTAGCATCCGTCCTTTTCTCCTTTCATCTTTTGCATGTTTGCCCGGGTGCTTTCATCATCTCAGTTTTGGATTTTTACTAGAACATACGTCCTTGAACTTGCACACAAGAAAGACTTTCAGTGATTGACACATCCAAGGCTTCTTATTTAGGTTTTCTTTGACTCAACCACAGTGCCTACTGGAAACCATCCAAGCTCTGCTGTCTGCACCATTAGGATGACTACAAAAAGAATTTGATTACTAGAGTTTTCCTATTTGTTTCAAATATATAGGCTTCTACCTAGTAATACGAAATAATAAACTTCTGCTACATGCAAAATGTGGGAAAATCTCACACGGATCACATGGAACAAATGAAGTCATGCACAAAAGATTGTCTGCTCTGTGGTTCCATTTATAAGAAGTTCAAGAACAGGCAAAAGTAATAAATGGTTCTAGAAGTCAGAATAGAGTTTACTTCTGGGGTTGGAAGAAACTGACCAGAAATAAGCATGAGAGAGCCTTCGTGGGGTAATGTTCTGTATCTTGATCTAAGTGGTAGTTACGGGCTGTATACATATATAAAAATTCGTAGAGTTGTACATTTAATATTTGTGTACTTGACTATATGCACATTATACCTTAATAAAGAAGGAAAACTCACTAAGTTTACAAGTGGGAATTTATTTTAGTGTGGGGCTTATGAGTGTGGACTCTAGAGTCTTGACTGTGTAATCAGGTGATACCACTAATCAGTGGATGATTTGGGGGAAACTGAGTTTTCTCATCTGTATGGATTATTTTATGTAATAAGTATACATTTTTACTTCTTACATGAGGTTTAGATGGAGTTATGTATATCAGACATTTAGCATCGTGCCTGATACGATATATGTAAATTTTAGTATAATTTCTTCCTGATTCAAAACATTTCCTCCTTCTAAAACCTCTTGCTCTTTAGACATGTGGCTGCCATCACTCAATACATCAAATAGTATGTTTTTATTACTTATTTGTGAATTGTTTAGTAATTGTAATGACAATGACATTTCTCTTGCTCTTTATATTTAAAATCTCCTTTCATATACATTATCTCATTTAATTATCCACAACAATGCTATGAAATTGATATTCATTTTATCCTCATCTTACCAGCACAGAGTCTGAGATGCACAGACCTAAGGTAACTTGCCTAGTTGACTTAGTCAGGAAATAGCATACGAAGCCACAATTCAGCCAACTGTCTTCCCCTCCTCACATTGAAGAGTTCAGAAGAATCACCTGGAAAGCTGGTTAAACATTCCAACCCATAGTGGCTAATTGAGCAGGTTGGAGGTGGGGCCTGAGAGCACAGCATTTTCCAGGTGGATACTGATGCTGCTCTCCTTTGGACCACACTTTGAGTAGCAAAGCTCTGCAGATGAATAAAACATAAGTGTCAGACATGAGTTCTGCCTTTAGAGAAAACTAAAGGTATTTTTCCCCCCAGGAAACAGGGCTGAAGTATGAAATAAGAGCAACCTCCTTAACGTGGTTGATATTCTGAAGACACACTCCTGACTGGAAAGAAAGTTTCACAGAGGAATAGAACTTAAGGACACTCAAATTATATGCAGGAGAAAAATGTATGCTTTTATATGCTCATTTTAATGGTGCTCAATGATTTCTTATATGTCAAAATGGTGGGAGGACCCTAAATTAAGATTCTAATTCAAGAATCTTCGTCTTGTCATTTCCACGAATTGTCATTTCATTATGTCAGGTAATATTTTTAGGTGTTTTAGCCATTATTATTTAGGTCTTTGATTGATGTGAAAATTAGTCTCAGTGCTGTAACCCCAGGTTTTTGTCAGCATAACTTTACTTAGTTCCAGCTTCTTCTTTTTAAAGTACATATATGTACCCATGAGCACTGTTAGCAATGGAAAGCGCTTGAAGGAAATAAAGGGCAAGAGAGAGGCAGAGAGAGACAGAGAGAGAGAACGCAGTGACCAAAATCCAAAATAAAGAGCTTTCAACGTTTCTCCAGCTTCCGTTTGTCTGAGACCAGCTCTTTACCAGAGTGGTAGGGAGTAGCGTGTCATCTATTTTGTAAAAACAGCATTATTATGATAAAATTCATATACCATGCAATTCACTCATATAAAATGTGCGATTCAGTGGGTTTCAGTGTATTCATGCAATTGTGCTATCATTGTGTTATCACTACAGTGTAATTTTAGAACATTTCTGTTATCTCTCAAAGTAACCCTGTAACCATTAATAAGTCACTCCTCCTTTCTATTATTCTAGGCATTTCATATGAAAGAAATGAGAAAATATGTGGTCGTCTGTGACTGACTTCTTCACACAGCATAAAGTTTTTGTGGTTCATCCATGCTATGGAATGTATCAGTTATTTTATTCCATTTTATGGTTAGATAATATTCCATCATATGGATATGGCACATTTTATCTATTCATTGGTTGATAGAAGTTTAAGCTGTTTCTGCTTTTTGGCTAATTTGAATAATATATTCATGTATAAGCTTTTGTGTGGACATATGTTTTCATTTGTTTTGGATATATACCTAGGAGTGGAATTTCTGGGTCATATGGAAACTCTGTGTTTAAACCATAAGGAACTAAGAGACTGCCTGAAGAGCTGCATCATTTCACCTTCCCATCAGCAGTGTATGACGGTTCCAGTTTCTGCACATCCCCAACAGCTCTCACTATTATTTACCTTTTTGTTAGTAGTTATTCCCGTGGGTGTAAGGTGGTATCTCAATATGTTTTTACTTGCATTTACCTAATTCTAGTGAGGCTGAACATCTTTTCATGTGCTTATTGGCCATTTGTTTATCTCTTTTGGAGAAATGTTTATTCAGATCCTTTGCCCATTTTTTAAATTGGGATTTTTGTCCTTTTAAAAATTTAATCGTAAAATGTGAATCACATTTTTGTTAGGTTTGTTCGTTTTGGTCTTCTTTTGTTTTATTAACCTAACGGTTACTAGTGGGTGGCTATTGATTGAAAGTGGGTGATTACTGAAAAAAACTACAATGTGAAAAAAGTGGAGGATTGGATGGGAGGAAGAAGAGAGAGAGAGAGAGAAATAGAAAGAGATAGAAATAGAGATACAGAGAAATAGAAAGAGATAGAGAGACAGAATCAAATAGTGTGGAACACTTGCAAACATAACTAAGTTTCAGCAATTATGAACAGGTTAACATTTGGTTTGCTAGTTAGAAAGTTATGATATATAACCTACATATTGGTTTTTTTGTTTGTTTGTTTGTTTTTTTTTGTTTTTTTTTTTTTTGAGACAGAGTCTCACTCTGTTGCCCTGGCTAGAGTGAGTGCCGTGGTGTTAGCCTAGCTCACAGCAACCTCAAACTCCTGGGCTCAAGCAATCCTACTGCCTCAGCCTCCCAAGTAGCTGGGACTACAGGCATACGCCACCATACCCGGCTAATTTTTTCTATATATTTTTTAGTTGTCCAGATAATTTCTCTCTATTTTTTTTAGTAGAGACGGGGTCTCGCTCTTGCTCAGGCTGGTCTCGAACTCCTGAGCTCAAATGATCCACCAACCTCGGCCTCCCAGAGTGCTAGGATTACAGGCGTGAGCCACCGCGCCTGGCCAAGATTTAATAGAGTATTTAATTTGTATCTTCTATGTCGTATTTAATATCACCATTTCCCATATTGTTCCATGGAATATTAATAGGTTTTATATCAAAAAGTAGCCTGTGGCTTAATAGGTCTGGAGGCTCTTAGGCTCAATAAATAGTATGCAGTGTCTTCACTGAAAGGCTTCTTTGAGGCTTTAATATGTAAACAGTCATTATAAGTATTCAAAACATGAGCTGGGCATGAACATGAAACCCTTTTTCTTTCCCTAATAATCCTCTTTTGGGACTTGTGTTTTGTAGAACACGCTCAGTGAAGCATTGCTTTAGAGATGTTAATGTCCCTAAAAGAAAGTGTATTGACACAGAAAGCTCAGATTGTGACACCAGGACAAGTATGAAGGCTGCCGGAAGAAGTAGCAATTGTTATAAAGTCAGAATTAATATGGGAAAGATCTTGACATTTTTACCAAATGAAAATTAATATTAATTAAACAGAAAGAGGAAAAAACCTGGGAGGACTTGAGACAGTTTGTGATTCCTCTCAGCTAGCTGGCATGTTTATTTTTCATTAGTGTGCATAATTGACCCCCTGCTAGGTGAATTGGGTTTTGCAGGCTTGCTTTGTTATGTATTTCAAAGAGCTCTAAATTTAACACATGCTGCTCCTCAAGGTGCAAGCTTTGAATAGTCCTCCTTTTATGGGCTATGTTTTAGCTGAGTAAGTTTCCCTCTATTAAAAAACAGTAACTTCTTCCATGCAGCCAATTTAATTCTGCAGATCTCATTTATGCAATATTTTGGTGAATCTCCTATTTTCTCATAAATTTAGGGAGAATGGAGCTATTTCTGGAAATAGGAATCAATAGTTTAGTTGTTACTGACTCTCTTATTGCCCTCTCCAGAACCACAAAAAATTTGCCTTTGCCAGTTCTCATTGCTTTGGTTTGAAGGTATAAAAGATATGAAAATCGTTAATATGTTCATATTAAATGCAAAAATGATAATTTTTACTTTTCCCCATAAGGTCCTAGCAATGTGTCCATTAGGAAATTGAGCTCTTATTTTTAGGAAAGTAGCAGAACTTTTGTTTCATCGAGGCAAATTAAGCAGAGATAACTTGACTGCAAAGATATTATTGTTTGCAAACCCTGTGGAATGTTTTTGGGCCAAATTAAACCATTAATTCAAAAGAATGGTCCTCTTCTTTCATTGTTACTTACTTTCATTTTACTTATTTTATTTTATATATTTTATTATTTTATGATTCATTTTATATTTTTTGCTCATAGTGGCTGTTCTGGTGGTCACAAAATTTTACTGTCAAGTAGATATCAGATGAATAGGCAAGCCAAGCCCCAATATAATACTTAAAGCCATTTCAACTAGCTAAACTGATGCAATAAAACTTAGGTCTGACCCTGGATATACCATCACGTTACAGAATGACTCTCTCTGGAATAGAAAGTTCAAGCCAGGCATGGTAGCACATGCCTGTATTCCCAGCTCCCAGGGAGGCTGAGGAAGGAGCATCCCTTGAACCTAGGAGTTTGAGAACAGCCTGGGCAACAGGGCAACATAGCAAGACACTGCCTCTAAATAGAAAAGTTTTCTTCATCATTGAGATCTTGTATTGACCACTCATGTATTTTGGAGAATTGAAGAATAGCAAATTAAAGTGTTTGATGATGAAGACATGATGTAAGGTAGGAACTAGAAAGGTCACCATAGTCCTCTCTGGTGCTATTAATAGATCCTGTAAAACATAAACCCCAAATCTCAGTACCTTTACACTACAGAAGTTTTCATTGTTTACAAAATCATTTTTCTGGTGGACTGTTTCCCTTCAAGCCATGATTCACAGAGCCAGGATCATTCCATCTTGTATGCCCACCATCTGTAAATAGAGACTTCCAACTTGGGGAAAGAGCACAGAGAGTCACCAATGGAGGGTGTCTGTGAACACACACTTTCACTCTTACCCCGCGGACCAGAAGTCAATCACATGACCCCACCTTACCACAAGGGACACTGGGACATGCGTTCCAACCTTATGATCAAGAAGAAATGGGTTTTAGTGAACATGCGGCTATCTGTGACACATACAGCTGGATATTTGCTTTTTTATGTTTATGATGTTGAAATTAATCTGAGTAATGAAATGAAGTTATCTCTAAAGGAAAAAGATTACACATGAACACACACATTAATTATACATTTAAGTCTTAGCCTAATAATTAATATATCAACATATTAAGTGATTTCCTTAATAAGTTCTCTTCAAATTAGTTCTAAGATGTCTTTGGCATTCCTGGAAGGCACATTTAATTGAGCAAAGGATCTGTTCTCAATTTACAAAGCAAATAACTGGCTCATATTTGTATATCCCGAATCCCCTTTGAACATCAGACTGAGTAGCTCAGCATCACACATAGCTAGAAAATAGATTTTGACAGCCCAGTCTTGTTAGTTATCATTTCAACCGGTACCATTAGTGTGACGATCGAGCTCCTTGCCATAGCTCCAGTGTAATAATGGGAAGTAAATAACTATCCAAACACCCTGGCCTCCTTTCCGAAATAGAAAATGACATCATGTAATTGGTTTTGTCTGAACTGCTCAGTGGGCGAAAATGTGATTCAGAAGAGTTAAGGCATGATGTCATTATTCCCGAAGTGGATTCTTGCAAAGACTGGGCACTTGGCAGCGGTACACAGACCTGGTACAGAACTTTAATCTCATTTGTACAATGTAGTGACTTTTTTCTCAAATGGAAACATGGCAGGTTATCTTTAAAAACAAAAATATTATCATGTGCTCTGGAACACCAGTGATGCCTCTAAGAAAACTTAAGACAATCAATTCATTGTATGCTGTGGTCTTGACTCCCATCAGTCTCTCACCTGAACATGTGTTGTAAATTAGGCACGTATATCATCGGGGCCCTCAGCTCATCACCAAGCCCTAGTGGTAAAGAGAGGCAGGACATGGAGATGATTTTTATTTATTCATTTAACAAATTCTGATCACCTGAGGTATGCCTGGTAATGATCTTGGTGCTGGAGATCTCGCCATGAATAAAATAAAATTCCTCTTCTTATAGATAATAATCAAAAATACAGTCCAATGCCAGGCAGAGCTACACGTCAGGAAGACAGATAAAGCAGGGTGCTGGGGAGGGGCACAGTCGTGAGGCCTGGAAAGGGGGGTATGAGAATATGACATCTGAGCAGACGCCTGAATGAACTGAGCCCTTCCTCGTTCACGGGGCAATTTGGGGGGAAAGGATTATAGGTGTGAGAAACACCAGGGGCAAAGTCCCTAGGTCAGGAGTGTGCTCAGCAAGACTAAAGATGAGCCAACATGAACGAGAGAGCAGTGAATGAGATGGAGAGTGGAGGGGAACAGGGTGACAGGGTGGGGGGCAGAAGCAAAACATGCCAGACACTGCTATCCACCTTCATAAGGGACTGTCTACAGAGCTATAAAGTGCCCTGCTGGGGGCTTCGCATTCATGCTTGAGCACCAAGAAGGTATGACGCCGTGTAGTCTATGGGCTCTGCATTTAGACCGGGAACTAAGACCCTTGGGTGATTGGTCAAGGTCAGGAAAGGTGAACGGTCCATGAGGAATTTTAAAACAGTTACTAGCCTGGCCAAATCTGGGCTGCTTTTTCTTATCACCATGCTTTAACAATTCTGGACAACTTCAGTGACAAAATATTTTCTCTCCCCTCATCCCTCAATACTCTGCTGCACTCACCTGAAGTTCACCAGGCACAATTAAACATTGACTAATTCAAACAAAGCTTCCAAGTATCTAGTGACAATATACAGTTGTCAAAAAAGTTCCTAACATACATACATACACACATGCACACACACATTCTGTAGTCTATGTAGTAAGGAAAAGTCATTGAATATATGGATTTAAAATGGGATGGTATATTTGCAATCAAAGGTCCACATGAAAAATGTTAAATTATTATGATAAAAGAAGGAAAAAATTAATATTACTGAGTACCCATGATATGCCAGGAAGTTTTATTCATACATTTTATTCATTTGTTCAAAAATCATTCATGTATTCATTCGTTTTGTGGGGCTTATAGCCTGTGCTACTGAAGATATAATGACGATCAAGAGATGTCCTTGCAGCAAACCACCAAGTGAGGTGGGACTGGTCCAATTTTACAAACAAGAAAACTGACGTATGGAGGTATTCGGTCTATAATCAAAGTCACACAGCTTGTAGCAAGAAACTGGAATTCAAGTGTGATTTTTTTCTACACCTTGTCTCTTTTTTGAAAAAAAAAAAAAAAACAACAAAAACAACATTTAGACACTTGACAATTCTTTTTCAGATAATTGACATATATAAAGTATTCCACTTCACATGAGCTATTTAGATGAGCATATAGCATCTAAGATATAATTAATTGCAGGAGCAATACTTGTATGCAAAATAGAAAGCAATTAACAGGCTAATCCAATGCAAGTTGAACGTGGTAACACAGGAATATTAATATTGGGATAACTGGTGGAGAATATACGATCTTTTCTTTATGAACAAGTCTTCATCCCATCTGTGGCCCCTGTATTAATAATTCTGTGACTTCCAATCATGCACATGGCTGCTTCCCCACACCTCTGCAAGTTCAATACCTAACACAGTGTCATACACCACTGCTTCTCATCTTGTTAAAGCGCAGACTCTGACTCACAGGTCTGGCACAGGACCTGAGATTCTGAATTGCTAACAGACTCCCAGGGGATGCAGATGCTGATGGTCTGTGGGCCACACTTTCTGGCACCAAACACTCTTACTTTTGCAAGAGTGTTTCCTGGGCAAACCTTCTAGTAAAGCAGTTTACAGCATTTGAAGAAGGTATGGGGTTGATGGCAGAAGGGATAATAGGAGAGAAGTAAAAGTGTTAACGGTGGATTCTGTGCCTCATCCCCGAAAAAAACCACAGACCAATCACTCCTTGTGCAAGCGCATCAGCCTGATTCAGCACAGTGGATTTGATGAAGCATGATGTCACGCAGCAAAGCTGATGATCACCTCGAAGAATGCATATTTTGCCCCTTGGTGTCATCTCAGCTTTACCTTGCTAAAACAAAACATAAACAATCCAATATTCTACTCTCAAATATTATTCATGCTGGCTGGATGCTAACATTAATTTTCTTAAGTGCTTTGGACACAATATTAAAACGATCACTTTTATCAAATGTTTTAATGCAAAGCTTTTCAAAAGAGGGAAGAGAATTTCTTCATTAGAGCAGTGCTTCTTGAATTTTAATGATTGTACAAACCACCTTAGAATCTTATTAAAAATATAAATTTTGACTCAGTGAGTCTGAGTGAGGATTGAAATCTTGGATTTCTTAAAAGATCCTAGGTAAGGTGGATACAGAGAACCCTTGGAGCACTCTGAATAGACAGGCCTCAGAATATCTGGTTTTGTCTTGAATTAAGATGGTTATTTTGTGTGAGTGATGTTCAAAGTGATGAGGAAATTAGATATTTACACACCACAAAAAGCTTGAAATGATGGAAAAGAGCCCCTCCCCATCATATAGGCCAGTGATCAAAGATTCTGTAATCACACTGTTTCCTTACCATGACAGATTATTCAAACACCAGCTGTAGAAAAATGATTTTTGTCAGAAAGATGATGGTCTATTCTAGTTTTTCTGAAATTAGGCTCTACTTGAGGATTACTCAGCAGGTTCTAAAGAGTACAGATGTTCAAGATCCACCCAGACCAACTAAATTCTTTGGGCATGGGCCTAATGAGTAGTCTCTATACCAGCAGCATCAGCAGCACCTGCAAGCTTATAAGACATCTAGAATCTCAGGCCCCATCTGGATCTACTGAATTAGAATTACAATTTAAAAAGATCCCCAAACAATTCCAATGCATGTTCAATTTTGAATGACACTGCTAAGTGGGAAGTAAACCTGGAAGGTTGTCACAGCAACTTAATTATAAGGTATTAAAAATCTCCTTTCCTGTCTAGTAGTTTGGGTCTCTGCCTGATATTAGGACCCAGAAGAAGACAGGCAGACATAATGGGCCCATCCAAAGCCTGGTACGTTGATTGAACCATTGACATCTGGAATGGTATAAAATAACAGGCAGAAAACACAGAAAATGTATACAGTTCCATGTAACTAGATCAGCTGTTCCATCTATCTTTAGCTCCTCTTTGTCATGGTATTTCCTCAACTTTCTCCCAGAAAGACTCAACACTTGCTTTCAGCTTTAAATCTTTTGAGTAAAAGTTCATCCGAAGGAAATTGAATCAATAATTCAAGTCGGGAATAGCTTACCCATAGAGATGGCTGTGCTCATGTTTTTGTTAATTTGCAGTGCTAGCATTCCATGTCACTGGGCTATAATTCAAGTGAAGGAGTGAAAGATCGAGCATTTATTGAGGAACTATTTTGTGCCTAGTATCATACTAAGGTTTAATGGTGATGAATGCAAAAGTTGCTTGGCACTGGTTGAAGATGCATGTATTTGACTTATAAATAATATACATGAATAGTGTGCTATTAAGTTCTGAAATCACAGAAAAGCATAAAATAAGGGCTTAACAATGGAATACAGATAGTCTGAGGAAAAAAAAAATATTAGTGAAGTGAGGTGTCAGTTTGAGTTGAGCCTTCACAGAGCCAATGGAACTTGAGTTGAGTAGATTCATGATATGGGACATTTCATTTACAGTCAACAGTTTAAGCAATATATATATATATATATATATATATATATATATATATGTATATAAGGCACAAGGATGACAGGGAACACATAATGTGAGAACTTACTCTTAAACATGGTGTTATTTTATAGCTTGTATATTTACTTTTGGGCACAAAATTTTACATATGTTGGAGAAATTGTAGAAATTCTTGTAATTCTTATTAAGGAAACTAGTTAGTTCTGAAAATAAGTATATTTTATAATAATTATAATTTCCATTATTTTTTTCCTCAAGGATATATATTATGGTGTTTCCTTGTAATTTTTGCTAACTTCAAAATGTAAAACATAAATGTTTTATGAAATGTTAATTTTGAAAAAAAATTTTCTGTAACTTATGATCTACAAACTGACAATGTGAACAAGTTCTTTCCATAAATTAAAAATGCTCAAGGTTACTTGGATCACATATACTGGTATTTCATAGACTTAACTCTATTATACTTGTAAAAAGCGTCACTATGTGGTTTATAAGCCAATTTTACAGTCTGGCAGTTACACGTAATTCTTTAGAAAATTACTATTTGGAATTTCTGTTGTCATTAATTCTTTGATGTGAAAATTGGATTTATAATTCCAATCAAAGTAAGTATTCTCTATTTTGGAGTAATAATATGTTCATAGAAGTGCATGTATGAGAAATAATGCAGAATGGTTTGCCTGATAAATTTACATGTTTGTTTAATATCTTTACTTTTTATTATCAACTTTACTTGTTTATTTTGTCTGCTTTAGACTGGTAATTGGTAACAAATTTCATCATTATAGAATAGATACAGGCTGTCAAATTTTACATTTTTATGTAAACATTCTTATTTATATTCTACAAAGAGTAACCTAAAGATAAATATAGTGCATTCTCAGCAATAAGACAGTGCTGAAATGTATTTCAGAAGATAAAATATTTCTAAAACTCACAAGAGTTTATAAAATATTAGCTTACATGAAATAATCTCCATGCTATATAAGCTATAATTTTGCAAAATCTATGGCTATTAACTGACCCTGGAAAGTTGTATGAGGAAAATGGCTGGATGCTATACCTTTGATTCCACTAACAGGAAACATTATGGAATATATAATTCTTAACAGACTGCAGGCTCCTTCACAACATAGCCATGTATTATTCACTTTTATATCCCTAGCATCTGTGATAGGTAATATTTATTCGCAGTTCTTTTCTTGCTCTCCATCTTTGCCATGCATGTGGGTGGAGTTGACAATCTACCCCACTGACCTGGCCCTGTGACTTGCTTTGGCCAGTCAAATGTTAGTAGAGGTAATGCCACAAAGAGTTTACATGTGCTTGAGTCGTATGACTTGCTCTCTTGCATTTCTACCATCCACCATGAGAAAAACAGGCGTCCCTTGAGCTGAGCTCTAGCATATAATGGTGGTGGTGACATATCTACACATTGGTTTCTAGAAGTTTTCTAAGTGGTGGGATAAGTGCCAAGAAATATAGGCAAAATTGTCTAGGCTAGGAACCTTCTCCATCTCGGGGGTTTCTAAGCAGTAGTTCAGTATAGTTCAGAGAATCAAAGGTGCAACATTAGGACATGGGTTCCCAGGTCAGCAGGCTCAAGAAATTACTAAAACATTCCACAAGCATGAGTTGGTGCCTAAGTGGGTGGCAAGCCAGTGGTCCCTGTCCAATACCCAAGCTGGGCAGAGGGTAAAAATTAGGAGTATGATTAAGCTCATATCCAACACTACAAAATGAACAAAAAACCCACCAACACAAGTTTGGTTAACAACCAATAGTTCAAGGAATGAAAAAAGGGGTAGGAAACAAACTTGAAGCACTGGAAAAACATGTCAGGTCCTGAAACTGGGGGTGGGAGGAGTGGGAAGGAGCTGTTCTAAAGGATGTCACTGTGAAAGGCATGTTTATCCTTGAATGGGTGCTCTCTAATCTGCCTGTAATTTTTAGATAATTTTCCTAATGTGGGTAGATTACAGCCTTTGGGTGCAAAAATGGGGGAAGTTCCATAGCTGTTGATAGCTGCCATAGAAGGGTGGGTTTCCTATCAATTCCTCCATGTTCTAACCCGATGCTCCTAGGGAATCTGCCAGCAGCTGGATTGACAGAGCCTTCTGAAGAATAGAGTAGTGCACAGATTGAGAACCACGATGTAGACTGAGCTTGAAGTTGGCCTTAACAAATGTAATAGCAGACTTATAAAACTACCTCTCCACCTGTAATCCTAGCACTCTGGGAGGCCGAAGTGGGAGGATCGCTTGAGGTCAGGAGCTTGAGACCAGCCTCAGCAAGACCAAGACCCCATCTCTACAAAAAATAGAACGAATAGCCGGGCAACTAAAAATAGAAAGAAAAAAAAAAAAAATTTAACCAGGTGTGGTGGCGTATGCCTGTAGTCCCAGCTATTGGGGAGGCTGAGGCAGGAGGATCACTTGAGCCCAGGAGTTTGAGATTGCCATGAGCTGGGCTGATGCCACGGTACTCTAGTCCAAGCAACAGAGCAAGACTCTGTCTCAAAAAAAAACAAACAAACAAACAAACAAAAAAAAAACTACCTCTCAGTTTGGGGAACTGAAACCAAAGTTTACTATCACATATAGAAAAATTTTGAATGCATTTTTATTGAAAAAATTAAATTATGTTGTATTGTTTAATGTTGATAATAAATGTTGATAATATATTATCATAATACCAGGGAGACACAAAAATCTTTAATTATTTATTTTCAAAGTATCTTGAGGTGTCTTCTGATATAATTGCTGACAAGCAGGGTTAGTGCTAGTTAAATAGCAGGAATTTGATAAGAGTAATTATTGTGAGTTATTTGGATGACTTCTGATACATGTATTTTATTTTGAATACTGTTTTTTTTCCTAAGAATACTAATAACTAATATCCATTATATTTGTTATTCACTGATGATTATTAAGTGTGCTATTTGTTCTGTACTTATAAGGTAGGACATTAAGAATTCCAGTTGCTATTAGTTGATGGTGGCATTTAGTTTTACAAAACTGAATGCTAATAAACATTTTATGTTCTTGCTGGGCTGTAAATTTAATTTAGTTAATTTTCTCAAAATTAATTATACGCTAGTTTATCTATAATAACCTTTAATTATCATTTTGAAGGGGAATTGTTTTATATACTAGTTGTTTTCCCCCCACTAGATTATACATGCCTTCTCTGTCCTCTGTCCCTCACCTGAATATATAACATGAACATCACGGAGTAAGCGCTAAACAAATAAATAATCTGAATTTGGTGTTTTGATCTAAAATTCACAGGTAATGAATGCAATCAAAAGTCAATGCTTTCTGTGAATAACGACTTTTTTTGTTTTTTTACCAAGTTGGAGTTCGTGTCTACTTGCATATCCCTCTCCTGTGAAAAAGGAAAAATTAAATGCCATGATAAATTTCAGGCTTAGAATCAAAACACACTTAATAGTGATGTGAATCTTCATCAACATCCACAGCTTAAAGAATTACTTTAGTATGTCATTTATTCATAGTTTAATAAAATCCATGTTTCTCTATAGCTCAATTTATTAATATTTTATGCTTGAAGGAAATTATTTTGAAACTGTGGTTCTGTAATCCAGTATAAAATTTGTGCCTTTTGTCCAGTTACACAAATTGGTGTATCCATTTATCTATAGCAATGAATAAAAAGGATATTTCTTTAAGGATATATTTGTATAAAATCCTACAGTATCCCCCTTATTGAAAGTAATAATAGCAATATTTTCAAAATTATTTAATTTTGAAATTAAGTGCCAAACAGTCCCAATTATAGGAAAATGTGTTCCATTTTTGAAAATGATACTTGCAGTTCTCATTTTCACTCAGAAAACTAAAAGGTAATTTAATTACAAAGGGTGCA
>RJWJ010011254.1:0-44763 GCA_004363605.1 Indri indri
TTTCTAATTCCTTTTGTGGCCTATGATAATTAACAGGCTTTTAGGAAATTTGAATTGTATTTTCAGTAAAATGAAAATTCAAATTCTTGTTAATAATAATTATAGTGAGAAAACTGTGTCCTCCAGAGGTAAGGCCCCTCTCCAAAGGCTTGCCAAAGTTTTGTTACCTAAAACCTTCCCTGATTTTAAAATTATGATTGTTCTCTTTAGTCACCAAAAAGCACTGTGCTAATGGAAATATATTTCATTTTCTCCTCTTGATGGAAATTAAATTAGCAAACATTATTTTTGTTCATTTGCCTTCTCTTTGTCTTATAGTAGATCCCTTTCCCACTCACAATAAAACAGCTACTGGTGATAGTCATTCTCTTCCCTCTGGGCTTTGAGATAAAACAAATTCCTTTAAAGAATTTGTAAATTTTTTGTAATCAGAAAATATTGATGTTAGTATTTTTACATAATTGGCTTCATTACATACAATTTTACTCATTAGTATTATTAGACTAGTTCCATTTAATTGTAACTATATGTGGTTTCAAAATTGAAAGCATTGCTCTGTGTTTTTTAATGAAAAAGGACATTTAGTTCACCTGTTTTAGTTTTCTCAGGTTTTCTTTTTTTTTTTAAATGGCTTTGAGAAACACAAAAGAAATAAGTGAGTTAACTTGCAAACTTGTTTAGAATGGAGCGCTTTGTGATTTTGAAACTGTTGATAGATGTAAGGGGAATAAAATTTAATTTCTGTATTAGTGAACTATCAGGACAGTTGTAGCATCAATGAAGGATAAATTATTTTTCTTTAATTATATAGAAAATGATGCTAGCACTAATCCAGTTACATAAATCTCAAGGCCAACCTTCTGATAATATTTTTTTTGCACTACCTATACAGTAATTGACAGACATGCTTGCAGAAAATAAGATAATTTTTCTTCAGCTTCCAGAAAGTACATTTTAAAATTCTATAGGTGTATCTGTCAACATTCAGTTGGCCAATAAAAGGTATTACCTTCAACTTGGCATTGCTTTTTAAGTAATCTTACAAACTCCAAGAACATATGTATATACAAATGCCTCTCAGCAGGAGGTAATATTTTCTATGAAATTGCTCTAGTCATAGCATATTCAAATGACTAAAATATTTTTAAAATATGAGGATAAATGAAAAACGTGCTATTTATAATTTAGATGGTTTAATTCTCTTGTATTTTTCTCTTTTTCCCAGTTCAGTTTGTTTATTTTATACATTCCACAAAACGTGACATAATGCTGCCCAACAGTTGATTTGTTTATTCTGACCATCCTAACCATTGATGTTGGTCTCTACTTAATGAGTTGAGGATGACTCTAAATATTGACTATAACAATGGCCAAACTAAACAATGATGCATTTGGCAGATAGGTTCATGAATTCCTAATATTAATGTTTTACTAAAAATATGACCCCAGTTTAAGTCCAGAGTAGATAAAATGCAGTTATGAATTCATAATTCTTCATGAGTATGATTATGAAGGATAATCTCTAATAACTTGGATATGTTGCTTATTCTAAGCTTAAGAGTGAAAAACTACACTTTACCCCTCACAAATGAGACAGATTTAAAATTTTGTTTGCATGACATTTTACTCCTAAAAAATATACTAGATTTTTATTTGGCAAAAATTCAATATGTGGGCTAAATTTTTTAGTCTCAAACTTTTCTCTGAAATGTTTTCTAAAAACTGTCTTTATCTGAATTTCTAACATTTTCACATTTAAGTTTTTCCATGTGCCTGAAGATATTAGACTGCCCTAGTCAGACTCAAAAAAGACTTTGAAAAGCTCTATATTCTCTAATAATACAGATCTCTGAGTCAAAAGCTTCAGAGAGACATTGGAATCCTCAGAAGTTTGATGAGTACTCTCCCTTTTATCATGTAATTGTCATTTGGGCCTACAGAATTCCAAATCCACTTTTTAACATCAATCAAAACTGCTAATCAACTAGTCATTTCTAGTAAAAAGAAAAAGAAACAATAAAGAAAAAAGTCAACTAGTTGCTTATCTGTTTGGAGCTATCTATAAACCAATTATGGTTGGTGTAATGATCTCAGAAACACATGATCAGAAAGTAAAAAGGAGTGATTTGAAAATTTTTTCCAGTTGATACAGGCTTCCAGCAGACCTACTCTAGCCAGTGCTGTAGGTTCCAGATGTTTCTGATCTATAGTGCTGAAGTCTGAGTCATCTGTCCAGATTGGCAGTGGTCTGTAGATTTCAAACTGGTACGTGGTTAATTTTGATTTTCCCCCTACCCCTCTACTAGTCAATGAATTCGATTTAGAGTGTTCCAAAAACTTTAATCTGGAAACAGTGACCAACTCTCTGGAGTTCTTAGGGACCGAGGATGCCTTGTGACAAATCGAGACCTACTGCATTCCTGTCCAGGCACGTGTATGGGGCAAAAATAGAACAAGCCTGTCCCCAAATGGAAACAGAGGATTATTTTAAGTCAAAGAGGATAAAAATGATAAACCAGTGTAATTTTTAGTTGATGTTTTTTTCATATCCTACCTCTTTCCAAGAGAACTTTGGAAGTTTGTTTTCTTTTTTAATTTACCAAAAAAGATGAATACACAATGTAATTGAAAAGAAGAAAGACATCAAAGAGAAAGGAGGAAACAAATTAAAGTGTTGCTGTAGTTGGGCATCAGTTTGGTTCTGAGCTTCCTGGCAGCATGAGGGAATGTGGAGATATTATGAAATACATAGTTTTTATAATCAGGAAAGAGAATTTATATCGTTTCTTATAAAGAGATAGAGTTAATGCTGAGTAATATACTAGCAGTGTCTTTCTTAACATTTTTATGGGCAAAGACAGAAGCAGAAATCATGTAGTTGTTTTGTGATAGTCATCAAAATAAAATATGATGTTTTAACATTGAAACACATGTTATTCGAGCTAATCCTTCAAATGGTGCAGTTGTAGTGAATATCCACAGAGGTTAAATGCTACCCAAAGACAGAAGAGGCTTAAGTGCCTCGAGGACTAATTGGATTCTGAATCCCTTAAGGCTGGTGGTTTTCAATTTGAGTACCCATAAAACTCCAAGTTCTTGTTAAAAATACAGATTGTTAAGCTCTATTCCTGGAATTTCTGATTTAGTCAGTTTGTGATGAGATCCAGGAATCTATATTTTTAGCAGGCACCTAATATGATTCTAATGTAACTAGTACGAGTAACATTTGAAAATCACCGACTTAGGCTCTGTTTTTCAAATTTCTTTTATGTTAGTCAAATTTTTCACAGAAATTAGATAGACTAGTTTAATGTTATACTATCTGAAGACAGCCTAGAGGACAGATATTCTATGGTGCTGATTAAGGACAGATTTATAAGGGATCACACAAATGGTTGAGCTTTTATTCTATTATAAAAATTGTACAGCCAGACCAGTACCCTTTAGTCAAAGGCCAGACACCCATAGGTTTCCTCTGGTCAAGGCCACGTATTCCTCAAGAGTTTTGAGTTTGCTCCAATACCTGGATAACTGTTACATTCAAATATCAAGTTAGAAAAAGTCAAAGATAGTTTTGTGTTTGAGAATCTTTAAGAAAAAGTTACCTATGTCACACAATAGCTTTCCAAAAAGCCATAATGATGATCCTATGCAGGTCTCCAGATAGGTCTGCCAGGATAACTGAGCTGCTATGTTCCCCCAGACAGTTGAATCCATTGACCTGTTATATGGTTCTATTTAATATCGATCAGATGAATTTCAGGGAATGTCTAACAGATGCAGTGGTTTTTGTTTCATCAAGGGTAATGATGAGTCATTCTTCCAAACAGCTGTCACATCCCAGGACTCCTTGTCTCTTAAGACTTAACATTAAGCCATCTCATCAGCATTTAGGAGGGCGAGACTATTGAGTTTTTATTTCTTATTAATTCAAGGCCACTGATCTTAGCCTCTCTTAGTTATTTGATAACATTCCAAAGTGTATCTTGATGTAAATGTTCATTAAATATAACTAGTGGGTTTTGTTACAGAACAAAAAATAAGGTGGACATTCTCCCTTTTCCAAATCAGTTTCTCTTAAGTGGCAGATTGATTTGACATGTCAGGTCTTAATAGCTGCTCAAGACACTTACATAATTTTTGATCTTTGATAAGAAAATAGCCTGATTTTCCCTTTTCATGAATTTGTATCCGATAATGTCACTTCCATTATACATCACCGGGCTGCTTTTGTCTTGCCCTAATTTCTAGGTGGCATGTCCTAAGTGATTGGTTTACCTTCTAGACATTAACATTGTTTTCCTACTTATCTTGGCGGTGACATTATTCTGCCCTTAACTAAGTGTACTTACAACCTCTAAAAATCTGTGCATGTTTTTGGCTGAGGATTTTTTTAAAGTTTGACACAAAAAGACTCCTTGCCTTGAAAGGAATAGACTAAGTTCTTTAAACTGCCTTTTCCCTACTATCTCACCATAACAGACTTGACAGTAAGTGTATTTAAATAGTAGTTTTGATATGGTTTTCACTGTTTTTTACTGTAAGTTCTATAAATTTGGTGGTTTGGAAGAAAGTATATATTAAGTGAGAAGAATGGTTGTTGTAGTGAATGAGTAGTTTAAACCTTAAAAGAAGTATGTGGAAAAGCAAATTGAGGTGTCAGAAATTTTCAAAACTTTTTATTAAACTCATTTTACTATAACAGTTTTCTACTGTTGGGTCTAGCATGTTGTTTGAGCATTGAGCAGTTTAATTAGCATTCCTATGTTAAGCATAATTTGTAAGGAGATTGCCCAGATGAGTGCCCATATATTTAAGATATAAATTGACAAGCACATGTCTAATTTTAAGTTTAAGGAGTGGCATATCTAATTGAAGTATTTTGGGACTGATTATCGTGATCAAACAAAGGTGAGATACTTTTTGCAAGGAATATTAGAGAAGATGAATTTTGGGAAGAGTTTTAAAAGAAAGAGGAAGGACAAATTTGGATTGGGAAAATAGAAATGTCATTCACATTGAATAAATTGACAGATGGCTAGGGGTATGGGGACACTAAATGCTATCTGTTAGGATCATGAAGAATTAGCTCCCTTCCTTTGTTGGGTCTGCTTCTGCCCAGAAAAGTTTCTAAGAATCAGAGATATTTTTGGCAGATGATCAAATTCATCCTTCACATCAGCCTTATGACATGAAGTCCTGAGAAGTGAGTTAACTTCTCCAGGACCAAACAAGTGGTAGTGGTAGAGGTGGAGGCAAAATGCCCAATTTCCAAAACAGAATATATGTTTATGACATTTTACATTACATTGCACTATTATATCACTCCATAGGCATTTGATCTCTTATCCTAAACATTTTAGTCCCACAGAGAAGATAAAAGTATCTAATAAGGAGAACTTTAGCTTATGTATTTTCGATTACCCAATGTTGTTTGTTTTTCTATTAGAAGCTGTTTCTTCTTGGGCAGAAACCTTAATAATCATGGAAGAGAACATTTTTTTCTAAATTTTGTTTGTCCCTGATCCTTCACAGCGCTGGGTCTGTTATCTTCTTAGTGCATATTTTTAAATTGACTGAATGTTTTTGGACTGTTCTCATGTTGGTGTATTTTCTTAAATTGTGATGGAACTGGCCTCATGGGTTTTGTTTTTAACATGGGTTTGGGAATATAATATATCTATTCTTTTTTTTTTTTTTTTTTTTTTTGAGACAGAGTCTCACTGTCACCCCAGCTAGAGTGCAGTGGCATCATCATAGCTCACTGCAACCTCAAACTCCCGGACTCAAGTGATCCTCTTGCCTCATCCTCCCAAGTATCTAGGAGTACAGGCATGTGTCACAATGCCCGGCTAATTTTTCTATTTTTAGTAGAGACAGGGTCTTGCTCTTGACACATCTATTCTTTAGAATAAAAAAAAAACCCACACAACTCTAGGAACCTCATTTTCTTTTCTCTTTATTCAAGAGCAAATATTTATTTTACACTTGCTGTATATTAGGCATAGTTTAGGCACCAGGGCTACAAAGCTACATTGGGACAGTCCCTGACTTCCAGAATATTATAGTGTAACAGGAGGCAGATGAACAAGCAGGCAATTACTGCAGACTCAAGTGAACTATTTTATTTCAAGATGGTGATGTGTGATTTGAGTTCTAATCATTTGATTAAAAACCCCCTTTAGCTGATTTTTATGTATTTTCAGAATCTGTGTTAGATGTGTTTTAAAAGTGTTACTAATCTTGGAATATTAGTATGCTCACATACCAATTATTTTTTAATGTTATTTCATTTGGTTAGATTAACTATTTTCATGGGATTTGAGGAATTTGAAAATGCCAATGCAATCATTTTTACATTATTAACTAAAGAACAATGAGTGTCCTTTGATGATAAAATTTTTTAAGATTTGGAAACAAACAAATAAGGAGACAAATCAGGACTGTAAGGGGGATGCCTAATGATTTCCCATTGAAGTTCTCATAAAATTTTCCTTGATAAGAGGAATAAGTGGGAGTATTATCTTGGTGGAGAAGGACTCTCTAGTGAAGCATTCCTGGGAGTTTTTCTGCTAAAGCTTTGGCTTACTGTCTCAAAAAACTCTCATAATAAGCAGATGTTATCATTCTTTGGCCCTCTAGAAAGTCAACAAGAAAAATGCTTTGAGCATCCCAAAACACTATTGCCATGACCTTCACTTTTGACCAGTCCACTTTTACTTTGACTAGACCACTTCCACTTGTTGGTAGCCATTGCTTTGATTGTGCTTTGTCTTCAGGATCATAGTAGAAAAGCCATGTTTCTTCCATTGTTACAATTCCTCAAAGAAATGCTTCAGGATCTTGATCCCACTTGTTTAAAATTTCCATTGAAAGCTTAGCTCTTGTCTGCAGCTTGATCTGGGCACAACAGTTTTGGCACCCATCAAGTGGAAAATTTGCTCAGTCTTAATTTCTGCCATCAGAATTGTGTAAATTGAACTAATTGAGATGTCTATGATGTTGGCTATTGTTTGTGCTGTTAATTGTCATCCCTCTTCAATTAGGGCACAAACAAGATTAATTTTGCCTTGAAAATTGATGTGTGTGGTCTGCCACTGTGGGCTTCATCTCAACATTGTCTTGTCCCTTCTTAAAATGAATTATTCATTTGTAAACTGCTTTCTTTGGGGCATTGTCCCCCTAAACTTTTTGTAAAGCATCAGTGATTTCACCATTCTTCCACTTAAGCTTCATCATAAATTTGAGATTTATTCTTATTTCAATTTTAGCAGAATTCATGTTGCTCTGATGGGGATTTTTTCAAACGGATGCCTTGTCCTTCTTAGTGCCTCAAACTAGATCCTTTTCAGACATGTTATAACAAGTTACTATGAGTTTATTTTCATGCAAAAAATTTTTAAAAATATGTGCATAGTTTTTTTATAATATGCATTCTCTGTTAACTTTTTGAAGACTCTCATATATGTGCACCCATCCATCCATCCAGCCTGTGGCAGCTTAAATTGTTCTCTTGTAAGATAAAATCTCAGACCTTTCACAGTTTCTGATATAATAATTTTCTCATGAAACGGTGGCTGTGTTCAAAAAGCAAGTGTCTTGAGAGACAGAAACAGGTGGAAGTGTTAACATCTTTAATATTATAGCCTCGGAAGTTATGCTGTATCAGTCTTGCTATATTCAACTGGTCGATCACTCACGAAGCCCGGCCCAGGTTCAAGAATATGGGAAGTAGTAGACTCCAACTCTTAATAGAAAAGTAGAAAGATTCTGGAAAAGAATGTGAGACCAGATATAATGCTAGACTCCTATTGGAAAACCTAATCTGCCACATGTATCAATACAAATGAATCTATCTCATCCTTTTTAACTTCTGCATAGCTTAAATTTCTATTAAGGGACATTTAGAATTTCCACTTTTCTTGTAGCTTGGAATTCCTCAGATAACAATGCATAAGGCAAAGGCTTTTGTGCCACAACTTTATAAGTTAGTCCACACCCTAGAGGGTAAATGACAACGAAAAGGAAAGTGAAGCAAAGATGTCAGGAGAGTCAAAGTAAGGATGATTTACTGAGCTGACCACTGCTCAATATCAAACATGATTGATTGTTCAGTCTTGCAGAATCATATTCAAATGTGGCATAAATGTTGTCTTGGGAAAAGGAAGGAAGACAGTTATTTGTCTTCTGATTCCTGTCTCTTATTGGTCAAAGCTTGCTCATGGGGTATTAATTCCTCTATGCATCCTGCACCTGTTTAGATGGTGCCGCTTCTACATTGGACTTAGTAAATATGAAGTGGCTTACAAGAGGTGTCTAATTTTCTTTTTACTGTCATGAATTTTGTTGTAAAGATCATCTACCTATCTACATAAATCTTTATGCACATGCCAAATTATATCCTTAAATTATAGAATTGAAATCTCACAATCTTTGAATATATACATTTTAGATTTTTTTGTCCATTGATACAGATTACTAAGTTTCCTCCCTAAAATTTATGTACATATATATTCATCAAGTGATCAGAAAGTAAACATAAGCTTATACTCTAGACTTAATGTCCTAATTAGTGCCAGATAGGCATAAGAAAACAAAATTTTTTGTTTTCCTAGTTTGTTTCTTTAATTTTTTTGTGATAAAAAATTTTCACATGCTTATTAATCATCTTCATTTTTCTTTTAGTAAGTTATTTTTCATGTTTTTTTTCACATTTCTTTTTCTTTCCTTCTTTCTTTCCTTTTTTTTTTTTTTTTTTTTTTAATTAAAAATGAGGACTCACTATGTTGCCCAGGCTGAACTTGAAATCCTGGACTCAAGCAATACTGCCTCAGCCTGTTGAGTAGCTGGGGCTACAGGCAGGCACCACCACACTCAGCTTCTTTTTTTGGCTTTTCAGTTGAGGCATGTTTCCTTTTTCTTACTGATGTTTTAACTTGCTGTATAGATTATGAATAGGAAGTCTTTGTTTAAGTTTGCAAATATATTTTCTAGTTTTTATTTTCTTTTATATTAATTTTGTCATTTCCTTTGTCAAAGAGAATAAAAATCTCAGCCTTTTGCTTTATAGTTTGACTCTTGAATATAAAATCTTGTGTTTTATTATTTTCTAATTTGTTATAGTTGACATATATATTTTTTAATTTATTTTCTGTTTAGGCATTATACTTTCTGGTTCTAGTTTTTCCATTGATTCTCTTTGTATTTGTAGTAGATAATTATACCATCTTAAAGTATCATTATTGTCTATACACATTTTCATGTGTGCATTTTGAATTTTTCTCTAAAATATTTTTCTAAATATGATATTATGAACATTGTATAAGACCACTGGAAACATAAGTTTTGATTGCTGAATTATTTTCTACCTATATGGCATAATCTAATTTTCTTTGTATTTTTTAACATTTATAAATAATGCTAGGAGAGTCATCTTGATAAATGAATATTTTCTACATTTCTGATAGCTGCCATGGAGCAGATTTCTAGAGGTAAAATTCATGGGTTAAGAGTTGGAATATCTATAAGGGTCATCATGCATATTGTCGTATTGTCAAATTGATTTTCAGAAAATGTTTATTGCTACATGATGTCAATGGTAGTGTATAGGAGAATCCATGTCACTTTTACCTTATTAGCACTGAGTTCTGTCACTTAATTTAATTTTTATTATTAATAATTTGATAAGTGGTAAACAATATTTTACACTTTGATTAAAGGACAGTGGAACATTTTCTCATATGCTCATTAGTGATTTATGTTTCATCTGTGAATTTTTCTTTCATGAACTTAATCTTTTTTGGTTGAAACTTGTTTTTCAAATTGATTTATGTAATACGAACATTATCAGATTATGAGTGATATTTGGGACAAGTACCTTTTGTACATTGTAGTTTGACTTTTAAATATGCATATATTCTTTTTTTTTAGTACAGTCAGATCCCTTGATTATTTTACCTTTGTGATTTCTTTTCATTTCTTGGAAATTGCTCTTCATCAAGAAGTCAGAGAGATGTACACTCTAAAGTTTTCTTAATTAATAAGCTTTATTTTTAGAGCAGTTTTAGGTTGACAGCAAAATTGAGCAGAAAGTACAGAGAGTTCTCATATACCCTGTGTCCCCACACACACACAACTTTGCCCGCTTTTGATATCCTGTACCAGAGAAGTACGTTTGTTACAAATGAACATACATTGATACAGCATTATCCAAAGACCATAGTTTACATTAGGGTTCATTCTTGGTTATGCACATTCTATGGGTTTGACAAATGCACACGGGCATGTATCCAACATTGCAGTATCATCCAGAACAATTTTACTGCCCTAAAAATTTTCTGTGCTCTGCCTATTCGTTCCTCCCTTGCCCCTAACTTCTGGCAACCACTGATCTTATTACTGCCTCAATATTTTGTTTTCGTTTTTGTTTCCCCAGAATGTCATATAGTTGGAATCATATTGTATGTAGCCTTTTCAGATTGGCTTCTTTCACTTAGTAATATGCATTTAAGTTTCCTGCATGTCTTTTCATGGCTTGATAGCTCATTTCTGTATAGCACTGAATGATATTTCATTGTCTGGATATGCCACGATTTACTTTATCCATTTACCTACCGAAAGACATCTTGGTTGCTTCCAAGTTTTAGACGTTATGAATAAATCTGCTATACATATTCATGTGCAGATTTTATCTGGGCATAAGTTTTCAATTTGTTCATTTAGGTAAATGTCAGGTCTGGCCTCTTGGCAGACTGTTGTCTTGGTTCTTTGGCTCCTTGCTTGGAAAAATCAAAAGCAGGCCAGTGAGACGGAGTGATCACAGACAGGAAGCAATTCCACACAAACAGCTTTTATTGCAGAAAGGAAGGCAGCTCCACAAAGCGAAAATACATTCCAGAGAGAGGAACAAGTCAGTCTCCGCAAGTGGAGAAAGACATTAAGGACTCCCAGGTGGTTTCCTTTTATTGGCCTGGTCTGGGGAAGGGCTTAGAGGAGATATGGGATATTACCAGATGATTAATATAAATGATTGTCAGGTGTTCTGCATTTTCCTGCAGTCCCTTCCCCTGATTGGTACCCCCCTCCCCTTCTCCACCCCTAGGAACCACCCTCCTGGCTTGTATCTGCCATCTGCAGATTTGGTCCCTGCCTAACAGTAAATACCAAGGAACCTGACTGCTGGATCATATAGTCTAACAGTATGTTTAGTCTTACAAGAAATTGCCAAACTGTCTTCTAAGTGGCTATACCATTTTGTATTCCCATCAGCAGTGAATGAGACTTCCTGTTGCTCTACATCCTCACCAAAATATGGTGGTGTCAATGTTTTGGATTTTGGCAGCTGTAATAGGCGTGTAATGACATCTCATTGTTTTAATTTGCAATTCCCTAATGACATCATGTTGAACATCATTTCATATGCTTGCTTATCTCTTTGGTAAACACCTCTTTGGTAAACACCTCTTTGGTGTTTCCTCTTTGGTGTCTTTTCGGGTCTTTTGCCCATTTTTAATCAAGTGATTCATTTTCTTATTGAGTTTTAATAGTTTTTTTGTGTATTCTGAATAACAATCCTTTATCGTATGTTTCTTTTACAAATACTTTCTCACAGTCTGTGGCTTGTCTTCTCATTCTCTTGCCATAATCTTTCACAGAAGTTTTAAATTTTAATGAAGTCTAGCTTATCAGTTATTTCTTTTATGGATTGTACCTTTGATGTTATATCTAAAAAGTCACTGCCATCCCCGAGGTCATCTATTTTTTCTCCTATGTTATCTTCTAGGATTTTTATAATTTTGTGTTTTACATTTAGGTCTGTGATCCATTTTGAGTTAATTTTTGTGAAGGGTGCAAAGTCTATGTCTAGATTCATTTTTTTTTTCTGCAAGTGGATGTTCAGTTGTCCCAGCACAATCTGTTGAAAAGACTGTCCTTTCTCCATTGAACTGCCTTTGCTTCTTTGTAAAAGGTCAGTTGACTGTATGTGTGTGGGTCCATTTCTGGGCTCGTCACTCAGTTCCATTGATGTATTTGTCTATTCTTTCACCAATACTATATTTCAGTGCTCCCCAACGTTTTTGGCACTAGGGACCAGTTTCACGAAAGACATTTTTTCCAGTGTTGGGGGCATGGGGGGCACAGAGTTCAAGCAGTGATGCTAGTGATGGGGAGTGGCTATAAATACAGAAGAATCTTCACTCCCTCACTGCTTACCTTCTGCTGTGTGGCCCCCCAGTTCCTAAGTTTCATGGGGTTGGGGACCACAGCCATGCTGTCTTGGTTACTATAGCTTTGAAGTCAGGTAATGTCAGTCCTCTGACTTTCTCCTTCTCCTTCAATACTGAGTTGGCTATTCTGGGTCTTTCGCTTCTCCAGATAAACTTTAGAATCAATTTGTCGATATCCGCGTAATAACTTGCTTTTGATTGGGATTATGTTGAATCTACAGATCAAGTTGTGATCAATGATTAGCTAGAGAAAGAAATAATATTTTACTTTTCTCCTTAAACTTTCTGTATTATCTGAAATTTTTTTCAAATGAGCATGTATTACATTTATTTTAATCAGACTAAAAGAAATATATTTAAAATAAAGCATACAGTGTTTTTACAAAAATACAAACAGAAAATCGGTTACTTTGCATGTAGTATATTACTTTCCCCCCATCCATGTTATACATTTTTAAAAGCTTTTCAACAAACCTTTTCAGTGTATGAGGTCTAAGAGTTACTAAACATTATTAAAATAATCCGATAACTTTAATTTATGGAAATGTGTCTAGTTTGATTTTTTTTTAAAATCACAATTCAGCAAATATTTTTTGAATATCTATGGCATGCAACATTTTTGGGGGCCCATATTGAAAGAGAGAAATGCAATATTTGAGAATGTGACATAATACAGGAGTTCTTGGACTGTGATATTGATGCAGGGTTGAATAAAGGGGACATCTGGAAAACACTAAAGAAACTTTAGGTTAGACAGTTCGTAGGCCGAGGAGACCTTTGACTCCAATGGTAGAAATAGGAGAATAGAGGACAAGATAAATGTCAAATACCAACAGGGCTTTGTGATAAAGGCATTTTAATTATAAGACTTGTTTATTTAAGCTAACTGAGAGAATTGAGTCAATGACAGAAATAGTGATGTCGCACATAGGGATTTGAATAACAGATAATATATTAAGAATGCCTATGTGCTTATTTATTTTCAAGTGAAAACAGGAAATCCAAGTAAAATTTTCTCATGGGCAGATTGAAATATTCAAGGTTGAGTTAGAATTCAGGCTTTGAGAGAAGCTATGAAACAAAGTAGAAAGTATCCTGGCCTTGGCTTCATAAACCTGGTGTTTTTGGAAGTTACTACCCATATCATCTTGGCCAAGTCACTTAGCGTTGAGGCTCTCAGTTTTCTTGTGGGTTAAATGATAGGAGTGGAAGACTGTATATATTCTAACATCACTGCTAGATGATTATCAGATGAAGTTGTGATAACAAATCAGCTGATTGTGATAATAATAAGAGGGCTTACCCAGGGCAATGTATGTCTTACTCCTTTCTGGCTGCTATAACAAAATAACTATAGATTGGGTAGCTTATAAACAACAGAAATTCATTTCTCCCAGTTCTGGACACGGAGCAATCCAAGATCAATATGGTGGCAGATTCAGTGTCTGGTGAGGTCCTGTTTCCTAGATCTTAGATGGCACCTTCTCCCTCCATCCTCACATGGTGGAAAAGGGCAGGGCAATTCTCTGGGGCCTCTCATAGCCCCATTCACGAGGACTGCACCATCATGATCTAATCACTTCCTAAATGCCCCACCTCCTAATGCCATCACATTGGTGAATAGGTTTTAGACATGAATTTTGGGGGGACACAAACATTCAAATCATAGCAATGAAGAATAATGAAATGAAGGGACAAGAGAGTTTGGGATGAAGTATTGGACAATCTGGTCAAATGCTGCCAAGTATTCAAGGAATATTACACTAAACAGATACGAGCTAGAAGAAATTAGATGGAAGTAGATTAAGAGAAGAGATAGATAACATATGACAGAGGGAGATTTGTGGAAATATAGCTGATAAAAATATAATAACTTGATAAAATTATAAACTTTTTTATCCCAGGCCCATCCCCTAACAGGAGTTTATAAGGCAGGCATTCTTAACATGGCTGGAGAGAAGAATCACCTGAGAGCTTTTTAAAAATACAGATGATCAGGCCTCACCCTAGACAGTGAAGTCAAAATCTGAGAAGTGGAAAATGAAGCGCTGATACTTTTCAAAAGCTCTCTCAGACTGGAGCAAGGATAAATAGTTAACATGTATTTTCATTCATCAATTACTATCTTCATAAATAAACATTAAACCAATATTAATTTGGTGTGCACTACTTGCTAAGCACTGTGCTAGATGCTGAGGAAGATAGATATGCAAACGAATAATAGAAGGCAGTGAATGAAGGAGAAAGAGGAAAGGAAGGATGAGAGGGAAATGTCTGGGTGTGTTCTGGCACAGAAATAGCTGCTGTCTTAGATTTTAGGTTGAAATATTGAAGTTATGGCACATGGTACTTTTAAATCCTTCTGAGCTGATGAGAGGTTGGAGACAGAAGAGCCATTGATTTCTTAGACAAAATGAGGAAACAGGAAAATTTGTGCCTGGGGCTCCCTGGCTCTCTTTTCTGGGCCTCCTCTTCTAGTTCTCCTCACTGTACCTTGACTCCAGGGATTTGTATGTTGTCTTTGATTTAACTTTACTGGAACCCTGTGGCCAGTAAGTTTCTTGGCCATACGTGGTTGTAGGAGAAGCAGAGAAGGAATTGTGAAGAGTTGGGATAAGAACTCTGTCCATCCTTGCCATTGCCACACTCTCCTTTACCTTCTCTCCCTCTGGACTACTGCAGAAGTTTCTTACCTGTCCTCCCTGCCACTAAGTGTTTTCCTCTCCCAGTCAGTCTTCCACAAAGGACTAGAATTATCTTTCTAAAATACAGTGTATCATCTGGCTTGAATTCATCTGAAAGCTCCCCCATTGACTAACCATAAGATGAAGTTCAAATACCTTATAGCATAGAAAACGCTCCCATCCGTTTGTCTCAAGCTTACTTTCCCAGTCTTCTCTCTTTTCTGGGTCTCAAATCGCTAAGCTTCTTTTGTCTCTGTTCCATATCATGCTCTTTCATCCCTCCATTAGTTTGCAATTGCTACTGCCTGGAGTATTTTCCTTCTCTTCTTACGTCCTTACAAGATCTCGTTCAATGTTTTTCTCTTTTGTGAAGTTTTCCCCTAGTGCCCCTTAGCATTTTGTGTATGCCTCTAAATACACATTTACCTCTAATAAATCATATTTATTTAATAATTTGTTACACTTCTTGAAAACAAAATCTAAGCCTTATTGATCTTTGCATTTCTCTCCCCTTCAGTGGAACTGGCAAACAGTAGATGTTGAAAAATGTTTCTTGAATGAATAGTAAATGGATACACTAACCAGCTCATGTAGGGACTCCAGAGACTTCGCTTTTTCAACACTGTCACTTGTCTGCTTAAACCTATCCAAAGCCTCCCCATTTCACTTAGGTCCTAAGTCGTAGCATGTCTTTCCTGGTCTGTGTGAACCAGCCCCTTCCTCCTACTCTAGACACCTCTCCTCACCCTCCCCTCATGTCCTGTGCCTTAGCCAGCCACCCTGGGCACTTCTCTTTCCCCGGTGCCCACACAAGGCCTGCTTCCTCAGTCCAGGACATTCTTCCCTTGGCACTGGTTAGCCAAGAGAAGCTCCTTCCTCCAGCTTCAGATCTTGGCTTGGATGTAACTTCCTCAGTAAGGCCCTTATCCAAATCACACTTCCCTGCTATCATCTCACATTGATAGCTTTATACTTTTTATGATGCTTATTACAATATGTAATTTACATTTATCTGTGTTATTTCTGTTTAACATCCATCCTGTCCACTAGGTTTTCTTCTCCATTGTAGCAGGAAGCTTGTATATTTTGTTCTAAGATGTATCCCCAGCACATTGCCTGAGACATACTTGCCTAATAAATTTGACTGAACAAGTGGCAAGCTTTAGGACGGTACTTACCACAGATTTTTCTCTTCCTCGCCTCTCCCTTTATTTGTAACTCTAATGCCTCATACTTATCTAGTAAATATGTTTGACTGGCCCCCTCCATGCCCACACTATCGTCACCTTCAAATCACAACAGTTTTGTGTAAATTGCTGGCTCTCAAATGAATAATAAATTGGAATATCTTAAACCTTTAAGGTTAGGAATAAATTCAGTACTGTTAAAAGTTCAGGCTCTCATGATGACGTGTACCTATAGTCCAAGCTTCTTGGAAGGCTGAGATGGGAGGAGCCCAGGAGCTTGAGGCAATCTTGGGCAACATAGCGAGAGCTTGTCTCAAAAAAAAAAAAAAAAAAAAAAATTATGCTCACTGTCTTCTTTGTCTTTTTGTTGTTATTCCTCATAAGGGCTAAGTTTTAGAACCACCGGCACAAAGCTATGCAGACCATCTTGAGTAATCCAATAATAACCATGCATTTTATCTCAGATTTTTTTTATCTGATTCGATATAGCTAATTTAGTTTTTCTAAGCCCTGGTTTTAAATCTAATTAAGACATCTTAAATTGCTCAATTTCCATTTGGGTAGCCTGCTTTGCCCATAATTTTCAGGTTTCGAGACTTCTCTAATGAATTTCTTCCATTGCTTTTCTGCAATTAAGCTTCTCTTCCATTAAGCTCTCTGTCAGGCTTAGTCATAAGGCAATCAGTCTCATTAATTAAGCAAAAAAATATATTTTTAAGAAAATCCCTTTGTATACAAGGTAATTTAGGAAAACGGCCTATCCTTTTGCAGATGCCGACATATTCTTTTCTCATCATAGCAGGTTATACGTATTTTGGAAACTGATTAACTTCCTCTTCTGTCTCACCTATTTTGTCTTCCTGACCTCTCACAATCTCCCCTCCCCCTGCTTCCCCAAAAGGTTAGAAATACAATAAACAGCTACGTACTAAGATAGAGCCTGAGGCTTGAGGAAGATGGCATTTGGTTTACCCTTTGGCAAAGAGTACAGTAGCACTTGCCAGCCCCAGGCCTTCCGAGTTGAATATATCATTTCCAGGGTGCGATCTGCTTCTCTGTTGTCCTGTGGCCTGTGGACCTGAACTCAAGCCTCTGTTTCAAAGGCATTATGTTACAGCGCACCATCTGGTCAGCTGGCCCCACATCCGAAGAGATTTGGAATCGCAGTGCAGAGGAGCTAATTATGTTCAGTGAGTGTTTCATGATTTGCTATTCTAGCCAAATAAACAAAAATAAATTATTGAAATATTTTTGTTCTGTTCTCCCTGTTCAGCAGACTCAAAAGTTAGAGGGGGAAAAAAAAATCCCCAAATAGTTAGGAAATTATTGGAGAAACTGTTGAGTCCATTTTGAATAGCCGATCATGCATATGTTCCAAATTGTAATCCTTTTGGACTTGAGATTGATAAGAATATTTAATGTGTTCTGCCCCATTTTGCAGTGGACGATTTTCATGCTAAGTGCTTTAATGTATGTCTGTACTGCTAATGTATCACTTGAGGCTGTACGGTTGAAAGCTTTGAGTATACTTTATGAATTTGAGATTTATTGACCCAGTGTTTATTTTAACTGAGACATATTTATATTTATATCCTTTTGAAAACCATACCAATGGGACAGAGGCAAATTTTTAAATCTTACATCTGTTCTTAGACAATGCGATAATGTACTCATTGATCTTTGCAGTTACTTATGCAAATGTTGAAGCACTTTTTGTTGGCCAAGTCCACATATAGTTCAACTTGTACTCAGTAGGTCTTATCTAAAAATTAAATTTCACCTAAAGCCCCAGTTCTTATAAAAAGACTTCAAGCAATAGTATTTCAATATTGTTAATTCCATAATGTATCTATTGAAGTCATATAAAATTTGATTTGAAATGCAGTGTGAATGACAAATCTTATTAGGATAAAAGAAAGCCAGGAAGTTGTGAAGCAAGCATTCATGTGGGAATATTTGTTAAACTCTAATTAAACTAAATGATTCTAGATTAGCCTTACTAGTTATCTAAAAATAAACATCTGTAGAGAAATGATCCTACTTTATAATCTATCATTTTCATGCATAGATTTCCTATCATACATTTTAGGGATAAGAACTGTCTCTTTTTTTGTGTGTCATCTATTGTTTATATATTGACAAAATATAAATATCAATTAAAATTTTGGAAGTAAAGTTTCTATCAAAAAAAGGAGACTATGAGATAATGGATATGTTAAATTGCTTGCCTGAAGGAATCATTTCACTGTATATATGTGTACATCAAAACACTATGTTGTACACTTTATACAATAAAAAAGAAAGGAAAAAAGAAAACTGTGTATTATACATTTGTTAATCTATCTGATACTTCAATAGGGCTTGAAAAATCTAAATCTAACTGTTCATGTAAAAGTGCTACTTTTTCCAGTTTATTGACTGGACCCTTGAATTA
Organism: Indri indri; assembly: GCA_004363605.1. NCBI lineage: Eukaryota > Metazoa > Chordata > Mammalia > Primates > Indriidae > Indri > Indri indri. Next base: position 18,533 of record RJWJ010011254.1, read on the forward strand.
AATAAACAACATTAAATGGTATCCTTTTTTTACTTCAAAGCCAGTGCCTTCTCACTGCTAAAAGCCAGCCAATTGTTTGTTATAATTAAATTATTTCAAAATTGAGTTTGTATCCCTACCAACTTCCTAAAATGTATAATTAATAGTCCCACTAACAGCAGATAGTTTTAATATTCTGTAAAAGAAAATTTTAGTATTTGTGGGCTCATATATAGAAGTTTAAGAAACAAATGTTATGCAGAAAAGAAACAAGAATTTTTCATAAAATGGGCATGTATGTAAAATTATTAGGAGTAAGGGAACACAATTTTTAATTTCCCTTTTAAATATCATATTACGTATACATAAATTATAGGAAGGTAGACATTTTAAAATCTTGTTAAAATGTTTCTAACTACAATTCCATTCAATTATATGTAAGTAAATTATTTCAAGCTGGCGGATAGAGAACAAGTCATCCCATAGAATTTTCTACCTTTCTTTTTACCCCCTGTATTTGTGTGACACTACTATCACCTTTTCCATTTTATCTAAGCAGACATTAACCAGTGATTGGATGAACCACAGTTATCTCCTTTACCAGATTGTAAATTGTTTGAGAGCAGAATCAATTTCTAAATTACTTTTATATGTTACAGAGCCCTTAACAGCTTCTTTGTATATAATTGTGTGACTCGGGATCCCAGAAGGAAATTGATGATGGCACACTCAATTCGTGTAATTTTTGAGAGTTTAATAAGGGGTCTATTTACAGAGGTATGAATATGGGTAATGGAGAACAAGGATGGTGAAACACTCTTGGGCTAGCAAGAGCAGGAGCTATTACCACTTGTAGGTCTGAGGGGGAAAGGGAGGAGATATTACCAGGACCTGAAAAGAGCTTTAGAGGAGGTCGTAGCCATAGGAGAGAACTGCTGGCAGGAGCTGTGGCCTTTAGAAGAACTTGGGCTACTGCCAAACTGCAGCCCAGCAGAAAGGGAGCCACACTCTCTGATGCTCTGCCATTGCTTCTCATTGGCCCTCTGTTGGCTAATCCCAAACAAAAGCCACATGCTAGAGAAGTCTATCAATACAGCCCAACAAAGACTTATCCAGGAGCACAGAGCAAGAAGGAGAAAGGTAGAGAGTGGATAGAACCAAGGCCAGGAGAGATTTCTACAAGCAGAGAATATCCAGTTTATTAGATGTTCAACGAATGAGTGGGATGATGATAAAATCTTTAAATGTTTTAACTTGGTAAAATATATTTGCTTAATTCTGGTTGACAGTATAGGGACATATGTTTCTTTAAGCACATAGTTGAAGCACATAGTTTAAGCACATAGCTTAAATAAACTTCATTGCCTCTCTCAAATCAATAATCTAGAATATATATATTATATATACACATATGTTTGGGTGCCTGGGGTAAGCTGTAGAAGGAGGCAGTTGTTTTGGGGATAAATATCCAACATTCTCTTATAAGGACTTTTTTTTTGTTATAAAGATGATTTCTGGCAAGTCTATACCCAGTCAAGAGGAAATGACAATCTTTTAACCTCTGTTGGAAATGAATTAGCCTTTCAACACAACCTGAATTAGTCTAACAGACTTTTTTAAAAAAATTATTATCCAAGCACTGTTTACAAGTCCTAATGAATATGACTTGTTCATTTGATGTTTCTGTTGAGGTTTATTCATAACTATGATATATAAATAGTATAATTTTGCAAATAACTAATGGAGTTATTTAAAGATAGATATCCCAAGGTCTGTCCTTCACTTAACAAAACAAGTTTTTTATAATGTGAGTCATCTACTAGTTTGTTTTTTGTTTAAGTCCATATTGTCATATATTAATATTAAGAAGGTTTAAATGAAGGGATTCGGGGGTCAAATAACAACACTGAAGTCAGTTGTTAAACTAAAGTAGATCTGTGAAGTAATGCAGTGATATTGACTGTGCTGTTAATATCATGTTAATGAGAACGTCTACCGGATATAACATGTTGCATGTTCATGGAAAATAAAATTAATAGATCTTAAGACATTTAAGATCAACAATTGAATGGCAGTCAGAGATTAATCCTTATGATATATCTTTCTGACTCAAATGAATTAACTTCCACTTATCTAATGGAACATATAATTAGACTCAATACATAAATCATTAGAACTTGTATATTAGTCCATTTTTCATTCCTTATAACAGAATACCTGAAACTGGATAATTTATAAAGAAAAGGAATTTATTTCATATAGTTACAGAGGCTGAGAAGTCCAACGTTGAGGGTCTGTCTCCAGTGAGAGCCTTCTTGCCTGTCACATGGTGAGGGGCTAAGTGTGCTAACGGAATTGCTCAGGTCTTTCTCTTCTTATAAAGCCACCAGTTCCACTCCCCTGATAACTCATTAATCCATGAATCCATGAATGGATTAGTCCATTCATCAGGGTAGAGCCATCATGATCCAATCACCTCTTTAAAAGTCTCCGCATTTCAATACTGCCACGGAGATTAAGTTCCACACATGAAATTTGGGGGACACATTCAAACCATAGCAACTTGTAAAACCATATCCCAAAGAAGAGTGCACACATCACAAACACAAGGAACATTACATTGGGGGATGCATTAATTAAAAGTAATAAAACATCTATTTATTTTCATAAAAATTAAGTCAAAATATTGCTTAACAGTAGAACATGTATACTGTTTATAAATAAATTTACATTTATTTGGAATGCCTGCCCAAAAGTTCTTCAAGAAGATATGATCAAAGGCCCATGTAACTACTGACTGAGGCTGATTATTTAGGAAGCTAAAAACTAGTCTATTAAAAATCCTAACTACTATTTCTACCTTTTCCTCTTTCCTTCTTTCCTTTCTCCCTCCCTCTCTTCTCTCCTAAATTGGAATACTGTACACATATTCTGTAACTTGCTTGTTTTTATACATTGTATTACAGAGATTCCCCTGATGTCAATACTTACAGATCTAATTCATTCTGTTTAAAGCTGTATAATGTTCTATAATACAAATGCATTATATTTTATTTAATCATTCCTCTATTGATAAGCATTCAGGTTGTTTCCAGTTTTGTGCCATTACTAACAATACTGCAATAAACAACTGTGTATGTAAATCTTTAGATGTTCCGTTTTAAATTTGTATGACAAATCTCTCAACCTGAAATTGTCAATTATTTAAAGGTATCTTCACCTTTAAATTGTAATGGAAGTTACCGTATTACTTTCCATAAAGGTGGTGGCAGTCACATGGTCATTAGCAGTAAATGAGAATTTCTCTACACCATGGGCATCCTTAGGAGTACTGGATTTATCAATCTATTTAATTTTTTTCTAATTTAATGGGCAAAGATCTAATAGAACATTATTAATGCTTTAGGTTTCATTATAGCACATAAGCCACCTAAAGCACAAGGGCAATAAACTGGAGTCCTAGGGCCACAGAGGTTTTTAAGGAGATTCTTTAATAATAACTAATGATACATGAGAAGATTTTGCCATGCACGTTCATGAGTGTACCCTCTATCCCCAAATTATGACAATTCTTGTAAGTTCAGGTTTCACTCTCAGAGAAACCCTGGGAAACAGCCACTGGAATGTATGAATTGAGTAGGAATGGGAATACAGGGACCGTATCATTTCTAAACTGCTTTTATAGGAATTTTATCCCACCAAGTCATATGATTACAAAGAACTCAGCTCCCTTCTCCCCACCCCACCCCAACTTATTTAGTACTGACCGCGATTTGTTATCCTATGAACTCACTGCAGGATCTTATTCATCAATTTATGTCATTTGTAGGTGCTTCCAGCTACAAATGAGAGTGAACAATTGGGTATTGCCCTGGATCTAAATGTAATTACAGTGTTCCATTCAGCATATGCCATGCTCTACAAAGTCAGTGACCCATCTGGGTGCATAATAACCGCCCGGTCCCCCAATGTGAGGCATTTGAAGAAAGATTTGTTAAATAAGAATGAGAGAAAAAAAGACAATAAGAATAATAAATAGGATTATTGAAATATTTCTAATCCTCTACTACTTAGCATTTATTGAATACAGTATCATAAATGCCAAAATAATAGCTCTCATTTCTACCCAATGAATCCACAAAGAAAGAAAAAGAGATTTAGAGAGAGAAAAAACAACATATCACAAAACTATCTTCAAGGAACAAAAGCAAGCATTTCAGTTTGGAGAAATAATTTGAAATTTATGACCAGTTTAATTTTCCTGACTTTGCTACTTGTGGTGGTTTTCTCTGGTTTGTGTTGTCTTTGGTCACAGTGCTCTCAGGATGTTTGAGGAAGACAGGTTGATGAGCCAGAGACAATTCTTGGCAGCTTTCTGAGAGTCTTTGATAATCTGAGAGATCTGAGGACAAACTTCAGAGTCTTTAAAAACTTCTGCCACACTCTGAATTAGGTAGGTGGATAAGAACTTGGGTCTCAGGTGATAAACACCTTTATTCTTCAGCGTGCAATGATAGAGTCCTGCTACCCACTATCCAGTCATGTTCTTTCACATTGTACCCTAAAATGAGCCCCTGGCTAAATCTCTTTTGAGCCTTTGGCAGCAGAGATTTGTCTGTTTGTTTTGTTGTTGTTGTTGTTTGGTGAAGCAAATGCTTTTCCTGTTCCGAGTGCTAGAGGTGATTTAGTTACCTGTTTTACGTACTTATTCCTGCTTGAGGTGCTCTGCTGGTATCATTACAAGCCTAGATGGCACAGTTGACAAGCCTTCCAGGGAGAAAGTTTTATGTGAATGCTTCCACCTGAAGCCCAACCTTGCTGCTGGCTCTCAGTGTTTACCTGTAATCTATTCTTCTGGGGCTGATGGGTAATGGCAAGCATGTGGCCTTTTGTCAGGTGGAAAAAGGCACCTATGCCATAAGAACCATGGTGTGCTTTGCTCCATAAAAGCCACGGTGTCTGAGAAGATCGCGACTCCTGACTGCGATCAATTCTTCTAATGCTTTCTGTTAAATTTTTCTTAATCCCTACTGTTTCTCTTTGTAGCAAATGACAAGCCCTAATCTTCATCTACTTCCATACTCTGTGCTGTCACATGCTGTAATTTTCTCTTCTTCAACCTGGCTGGAATTCAAGAGTTAAGTTTTTGATTATATAATAAATACTAAACTGTGAAAGCTGTAAACACACAAATTTGGTTCTTTGTTCCAAGATGGTGTAAAGGTGATATAGTTGGCAGGATGGAACACAAAGCTTTCTTCCTTTCAGAGGTTATCGCCTATTCCTCTCGCACCAGTCTCCTGGTAATCAGTTGCTAGAACACTGATTAGTAACTTCCTTCAGGACTGATGGGGACTAATGAGCATAGATATAAAATATACATATACACATATGTAATATATATGTAATATTTTATATATATATACGCTGAAGCCCTTCTTTTTATTCATATACTATATAAGGCTTGGTTTATATCTAACGGCCATTTCTTAAAAGATAGACTGCTGTGCTCAAATGGGAATATTCTAGACTAAATTGAGTGTGTTTCAGAGGTAACCACATCTGCTGTATTTCTGTGGAAGTCCCTATTTAAGAGCTACGTTTAAGATTTATTATTTATAAGGAATATTTGAGGAAGCTTTAAAAATATAGTAAAAAAGTAGAAACTTCTAAATAAACTCAGAACAACCAATGAAATTACAGGAAAAAGATGTTAGAAGCAACTTCAAATGAATTTATTAACGTTGATGAACACTAAACTTAATTCTGAAGCTATTGGCAACTAAAGCAAAAATTAAAATAATTTAGTTTGTCTGGTTCTTATCGTTAACCTGAAGAGAACTTTCATATTCATCTCAGGGGCCCTCGCAGGTCAGACTGGTAAGTAAATGAGTGAAATGGCCAAGTGTGAACCAGAGAATGGTACAGCTTGTGTTTGCCCCATCCAAAAGAATTCAAACTAAAGCCAAACTGAAATGAAAATCTTCACTGGCCAAATAAAACCAAAGGGTTGGGATGGGGATGGATACCATTTCACAACACCTGAGCTAGAATTGAAATCCAGGAGAAACTTATCACATGGGTCTATTAGGCCTTCTGTAACATAAAATACAATGTTTAATGTGCAAGTTATTTTATAGAAAAAGCACAGAAATGGTCATTGCTTTAAAGAGTATTCCTAATATTGTACTTTTGAAAAAGCCGAAGGATTAAAATCATTGTTTTGCCTCCGTGAAAATACTGTGAAGTCTCTAGAAATCAGCCCTGCCCCCAAATGGTCTAAGAATGCCCCTAGGTGGCAGGACACACTCAATTAGAAATACTTCGAATTAGAGATTAGAGCTCTTCTAAGAGCTCCCCTTTTCCTCATTCTGGAGTGAATATTTCCCATGATTGTGAGTTAGCAATGCAGTAAACTTTCTGTGTCCCTTGCATCAACAAAAAACAAGGCCATTCAAGGCATATTGATTACATCTTGTGTGTTAGGTAGGATATGGTAGGTGAGGAGCACGGCATTGGCCATCACCTGTAGAGTTCCCAGAGGAAAACGGGTCAGGAGATGCACTGGAAGGAGCAGAAAAACCTCTCTTAAATCCTTTCTCCCACTGGCATGGTTACCTAAAGTCAGCTCTCAGGTCATTAGAAAAAGTCATCACTACTTCTGTGTCCATGTCATGTATGTTCATGTAATGCACGTGGTCAGAAAACACTGAATTCTCCCCCTGCATTCTCCTACTTTTCAGTAATTTTTGTTTCTATGACATAGAATCCCTATGAAGAAGTCTAAGTTTCTTGGTGACACTTGGGGATAAACTTTTCACTATTTTCAGTGTCAGATATCTGCAAAATGTCCAGGCTCGAGTGGCAGTCCACGTGATATAAATTCAGTTCTGGGTGTGTGTGGGAAGGAGCACAGCATAGGACTCGGGCTACAAAATGTTCTGAGTTGACCAATGGCCACCAAACCAAGTAAAGCAACAGAAAAGCTATTATACAAAAGGTGCCACTAGCAGGCCTGATTTAGACTGTGAAAAATTAGGGGAGGCAGGCTTGTCGGCTGAAGACAGTGGTCTCTGACGACTGAGTGGAGGAGAAGGAATGTGTCAGCTTCTGGGAATTCCCAAACTCTAGCATGTCTTACTTTGCACGAATGTTATTGAGCAAAACCCATGAATTTGCCAGGATAAAGACAGTGCAGTATAAATACTGGCTAAAATCAGAATGACAGAGTGGTTTTGAAGTCAAACCAGTTTGGAAGCGAGTTTTTCCAAACCCAGCTGGGATCTTTAGATTCTATTAGGGACTTTCACCTAGGCCTGTAGCAAATCTCAGAGCACTGTTTATTTTAAAGCACTAAGCACTTTGGACTTCGTCTGGCAAGAAGTAACACCTGGACACCTCTAAATAAATCAGTGACCCCAAATGTCTAGAAAACAAATGAAGCTTTTGCAGCCTTTTTCCCTCTAGTATTTTTGTCAGGCCAGGGCATTCTTCTTTTAGTGCATGCTTATTTTTATTCTTGCTATTACAACTCTTTATGGTTTTATCTAAATATTTGTAACCTCTCATAACAGCCTCCTTGATAAGTTTTCATCTGGGTCTTCATTTTGCAAATGAGATCTTATTTACCAACTTGGCTCCCTGTGTCTTTTGGCCTAAATATGCAATATATTTTAGGGGCTATCAGGAAGTATGTTTGAGAGACCAAGAATTTGTTATTGCAGTATTATGGAAAGAATACTAAAGGTGTATTCTCAAGATTCCTATCCACAAGTTATTTAATCAAACACTCATCTAGGTACCATTGTGAAAGGATTTTGCAGCTGAAATTAAGGTTAACAATCAGCTGACCTTAAATGGAATAAGGAACCTGGATTTTTCCAAGTAGGTTCAATATACAGTGTAATCACATGAGCCATAAAAGCAAAGTAGGAAGGCAGAAGATTTAGAGAGATGATGTTGAAGAAGGAGGCAGAGGAGAAATGAGGCAGAAGGGAAGGTGGAGAGACTTGAAGCATGAGAAGGACTCAACCCACTGGTGCTGACTTAAGGGTAGAGGAAGGGAGCCAGGAGCAAAGAATGTGGGTGGCCTCTAGAAGCTGGGGATGGCTCCTGGTCCACAGGCAGCAAGGAAACAGGACCTCATTCCTCCTACAGCTACATGGGGTTGAATTTGGCCAACAACCTAAATTAGCTTGGAAGTGAATTGTCCCCTAGAGCCCAGCCAGCTGACACTTTAATTTTAGCCTTGGGAAACTCAGAGCATCCAGTGCTGACTTCTGACCTACTGAACTATGAGATAATAGTCTTGTGTTATTTTGAGCCTGTGTTTGGTCTAAGTATCTTTAAGTTTGTGTTAATTTGTCATGGCGGCAATAGAAAACTGGTAGCTACAGTAAGGCTCAAAATGCCTCAGAGTGTCTCAGAGTGTCCAGGGTTACTTGATTTTGAGTATAGCTGGTCAGAAAGAGAGATGAAAGGAGGAAGAGAGAGACAATGAAAAGAAAGAGCAGAGAAGGAGTCTGACATTATAAATAGCAGGGACAATTTAGCCTCCATTTATCTTAAGGATATTAGGACCCCTGTATGGCTTCCTGCACACCTCATGGTATTACTATCTCATGACACTGAGTGTTTTTCTAAAATTAAAATGTCTCAATATTTTTTTGGTATAAGATGGCCTTCTTTATTATAAACTTTACTATTGAGTACATCATATGTATGTATAATTATAGTATAGGATTGTATATATAAAACCATATGCCTACTGTACTTTAAGGAAAATATAAGTGATCTTCAAGGGTATCTTGACTGCAGGTCATTTTCACCCTATAGACTCTTTTTTTTTTTTTTAAACTAACCCCCATGTGAAATCCATCACCATTGTCCTGAATGCTGCTGCTCCCAGCCACCAGCCTTTACAGAACCTGGGCTTCTAGAAGGAAGGCACAAGAAGTCCACTGGAAAGTGAAGGAGCGTCACTTACGATAGCTAAAAAGGCAGGAGGCTCATGTGCATACTGTCAGCCCATAAATTCCCTCAAGTTCTCCACACAAGATAAGAATGTACCTTTTTCCTTCCCAAGGACACCACACATCATTCCTTTTTTTTTTTAACCTTTTTCTCAGATAAGGTAACGTGGGATGTTAGTGATAAATAATCTAATTTAATCTATGAAAACGTGGAGGGTGGAGAAAGGGAAGAACCTATGGGACTCGCCCCAACAGCGTTTTTTCGTTCGTATCCTCAATGCCCATAAAAAAGAGCTGATCGAGATGATAACCTAGCTTCACTATTTCTTCTTTCTCAAATCTCTTTGTAGTTTTCTATGTAGGAAACTGTGGAGGCCTCCAACAGATTGGCTCATTTTAACAAAAATACATTTCTTCTGCCCTCTACAACCTTCAGGAGCCTTCAAACATGAAGTTAATTTTACATATTAAAAAAAGAAACCAAATGCAGAATCCTAAGGATTTCAGTTCTAAAACCAAATTTATTATGTTCAAAGTTATGTCTGGATAAAAGGCAAGCATAACATTAAAATATTAATCTATTCATGCCATTTAGTGATTTGAATTATTCACAGATGCTTGAGTTTTTTTTTTTTCTTTTCTCTTGTTTTTGTTTTTTTTTTTTTTTTTTTCCTCTAAGAATAAGACGTTTAACTGAAACCAATCAAATGAAAGGCATATCTTCTGGTTTTAGAACACTTCCCAGTTGGGGTTGTTTTATTATAGAACACCCCCCTCCCTTGGACATTTTATGAGCTGCATTCATAATGCATTTACATGTGGTTGAAGCACTTAACAGAGAAACTAGGTAAATTGAACACTAACAGCTACAGCAAAATGCTAGGCAACTATTTCCAAATTTAAAGTGCTTTGAACCTGCTAAGCTGTTATATCCCACTCCTCCAAGTCCTCCTTCCTCCTAGAATTATAAAGGAGATGATATTCTATAAAATACATGGTGATGTCTGTTTTTAGTCTTCAGTCTACATTTTCTAAGCTGATTTGGGAACTTGGCTTTATCCCCTCATTTTATGTTGTTTAGTCAAGAATCTTCTAGGTGAAGAATAATCTTTTTAAATTCTACTCCTCTATTTGTAAAAAGGCAGTAATAATACTCATCTTTGCCAATCTCCTAGAGTCAGGAAGCTTGTACCATATAATACACAAGCATATAAACTCTAAATAGCTATACAAATATAAGGTATTAGAAATTACGCTACCTCTAACATTGTTCTTAGCAATAACTTCACAGACTCAAGATATGATGAAGATTCAGAAGGCACCGAACTTATACTTCATCATAGCCCAGGATTCAGAAATATCATTTGGGCCTAGAATATTTTATTTATGTTCCAATATTTGTTTGATTCTAAGCATTTGAAAAGTAATATTAAGCCCACTTGATTTTTGCTTTTTATTCTTTGCCCAGTTTTTTCAACCATATCTCAATTTCTAAAATCTCTGGAATATTTTAGGTCCCTGGTTGCTTTCCTCTGGACAGTCTTGTTAGTGTTTACTCAGAGTTGAATTTTACATTTGCTATGACCTGTGTAGCATGGACCAGGTCTGCCCCATCTTCGTTGAGATATATATTTCTTTTAGTATCACCTAAGGTCACATTCATTTTTTGTCAGTCTCTCACACTATTTATTCCATGGTGGAATTAATTAGGAGTATTGCAGGGAGGAGATATACTCTGCAGTGACTCTTTGGAATTTAGCAAGGGCCATTATTGATCAAATAATCTAAAGATCCTTGATTTAACACAAGAAACAGTGACAGAGTGGTAAAGCGGTTTGCTTATGACCACACAGCTGGTTATTTGCAAGGATAGAATTAAAAGTTCTAATGCTCTTTCTACTGTACCGTGGAAGGAGAGGGCACAAGAAGAAAAAGGGCTTAGAGAAAGAGTCAGCAAACTATGGCCTGTGAGCCATCCCTGGCCCACTGCCTATTTTTGTAAATGAAGGGTGTTTTGGAACACTGTCATGCCCATTCATTGACATACTGTCTACGACTGTTTTCACACTACAAGGGCAGAGCTGAATAGTTGTCAGAGACTATCTGGTCTACGAAGCCTGAAATATTTACTATCTGGTCTTTTATAGAAAATATTTGCTGACCTCTGACTTAGAGGAAAGGTTGACTAAAAACAATCTCTCTTTATTTTGCACTCTTGTTTCTAGTTGTTTAGAATAAGCTATTTGGATATTAGGAAAAATCGTCCAGCTCTCTCATGATGAATTATAGGTTGGTGTTAATAAATGTGTACATACACTTGCAGAAAAAGGATCAATACATATTTTCAGAAGGTATTTCCCATAATATGAGATTTGTTTCCTATATTCATCTTCACAATGTATTCTTGAGCGCACTGGGGATATTTAATTCAAAGTAGCAGAAACTTATTTAAGATACCTGTATTCAAATATGTGAAGAACTATCCTGAAAAAAATGGGATGAGATCTATTTTCCAACTAAAATGCACTTGTGCTGTTAAGTCCCTGATCCTGTCTACTCCTTTCTTTGGGCAGAATTAATCACTCTCTCTTCCGTGCTTCTGAAATATTAATACTTTGTACAAGTACTATTATAGCATTCATCACACAGCATTATGAGTAGTTGTTTACACATTTGTCTTCCCAGTCGATTGTAAAATCCTTGAAAGTGAGGCCAAGACCTTATTCATCTTGGCAACCCCATCACGGCGTCCCATGGCTCATAGTAGAAGCATTCTAAATGCTCGGTGAGTGAGTGTGCATTATAATCCCCGAGGGCAAAGGAAGGACCATTGTGAAATTTCAGTAAAGAGGACTTTGTGATAGTACTGGCAACCAATAGAAAGGTCTCCTAAGCAGAGTGTTTGGTCATCAAAGACAAGAACTTGGATTTGGAATGCCTGGGTTTGCATTTCAGCTATGCTGTCTAATTGCTGTCTTTGGGTAAGTTACTTTATCTCCGAACATCAGTTTCCTCAACTTTGAAATGAAGATGATAGAGGCTGATAGTTTTCTAAGTGTGGCCTATAAACTCCTGGATATACCCCAGACACTTTCAAGGGATCCATGAGGTCAAAACTATTTTTGTAAGAATGCCAAGACATTTGTCATTATCACTGTTCATATTGGCATTGATGGTGCAAAAGCAATGGTGGGAAGACTTCTGGTATCTCAGCACAAATCAAGCAAGGCAGTGGTCCCAGGTTTAACAGTAATCATTGTTTTCATGTCCCTCATACAGTGGGCATGAAAACAATACATTCCAGTTTCATTTAAGAATGCCCTTGATGCAGTAAAATTATTAATTTTTATTAAATTTCAAACTTTGAATACAATTTCCTTTATTAAAAGGAAATTTTATTTTCCTTTTATGTGATGAAATGAGAAATATACATAAATCTACATTTTGAAATACAATGGCTGTCTTGAAGAAAAAAAGTACTTGTGCTATTGGGTTGCCAGCTGAATTAGCCTTTTTTTTTTTACATGAAGCATCATTTTTACTGGAAAGAATGACTGACAAATTATAGTTACTGAGAATGTGGTATTTGAAAGACATTTTCTCAGAAATCCATGAAGTGAATCTATCACTTCGAGGAAAACAATAATATCTGTTGCCAATAATAGAATTAAGCTTTTTAGCAGTATTTTTAATTTGGGGAAACTTGTATCCTTCACCATTTGCTTGAGAACATCTCAATATTTAAAACCTTTTCTGAAGAGATCATATAAATGTGTTTTTCAATATCATATAATGACTTAGACAGTATTTGGAAGATCTGTGTAACTTAGTGAACTGATAGTTTCCAAATGCCCAATGCATGATGCCACAAAATCGCACATAGGTAAAAACTATTGAAAGTATAGTGTGGCTGTGTCTCAAGGTGAAAAGATATTAATGTAATAGGGTCATTACATTAAGTATATTGCTACAGTTTCCGATTTCACATGGCAACCACTTTTTAAGAAACTACTGTCAAGTTTTGGTGTGGTATTAAAGAAGAATATCTGCAATTTTATGTGAAAGGCTATTAAAATTCACCTTTAACTGCATATCTGCTGTGTGAGGTCAAATTTCTTCATGTACTTGAAGCAAAGTGACATATTACAACAGATTGAATGTTATAAGCAGATATGAAAATCTAGCTGTCTTCTATTAAGGCAGACATGAAAAAGATTGGCAAAAGGTCTTAAAGCTGCTCTCCTCACTGTTTTAGAAAAATATTGTTATTTATTTATATTAACGTGTAATGGGTCTATAATTTTAATTTTAAATGTATTGGTAAACATTTAAACATTTCTTAGTCTTAATTTCTAATATGGCAAATATTGATAGATACAACTCATGTAACAAAAACTTATGGAGGTCCTCAATTTTTAAGAGTATATGGTAGGATCCTGAGACTAAAATACTAGTATTTGAGAACTGCTGATGTGGAGGGCACAGGCATTTTCATGTACTGCTCATGGGATTATAAATTGGTACCAACTCTTTGGGAACAATTTAACAATATCTACCAGAACTTAAATTTACATGCCCATTGATTCAGCAGTACAATGCAATGTTAGTAGTAATAACAAAATAGAAGAAAATGGTGATTGATCAAAGTACACAATAATACAAGCTGGTTAAATAAGTATGTACAAAAAGTGAATTAGTATGTATTTTGCAGACATTAAAAAGTTATTTATTTGTGGCTACGCATAGTTTTCTGAAATATTTTTAGTATTAAAAATAGCTATAAAATTATTTTTAGTATAACCCATTTGTGTAAATAATTAGCAGTTATCTGGTTGTAGAGATAAATGTCTAGAAACTGGGAGCCAGAGTTATACTGGGGAAAATGATTAGGAGCTGAAGAAGGGTGAAAGGAGACATTCAAATTTCCTTTCATGCCCTCCCATATTTTATTATTTACATATCCATTTTTTCTTTTATTTAAGAAACCAATGTAGGTGATAATACTTATAACTGTAATGAAAACTAGTAGAGCAATGATAAATCCCCTGGACTGTGATGAATAGTTGTATTACATTGTATATGTTACTTACATATGATGCATTGTGAGTATTGGTCGAACAAGTAAATGATCACTTCATATATTAGTGTGGTCCCATCAGTAGAGCATTTTCTAAGAAAGAAGTGAATGATAATTTGGACAGAAATATCATAAATCAGATTTCTGCCTCTGAGTATATTTAAGTGATTTCTAGGGTTGAATTCTGATATTATTTGCTACTACTATTATTTATAAATGTATAGCCATAACATTTTGACAATGGAAGTTCTATATCAAATGTCTTCTACCAAAAGCTTCTCTCCGAGCAACTTTGAAATCTTCAAAATTTCTTTTTCATCCATTGGTTTTCATGGCATTCACTTTTCCCCTTTAATTTTATTCTCCAAGTATGAAGTGGCTACTGGCAAATAGGCAAATATTCACTTAGTTTTATACTGTGCCATGATAGAAGCACTTAGGGTCTTTTGTAAAGTTATGACAAGAATGTGGTAGACTAGTTTAGCAATTACCAGTTCCATAAGCTAGAATTTATGTAGTAGAAGGCCCCATTCTTAGGATAAGCTTATCTTTAAGATAAATTTATGCTATGAGATAAATGATACAATTTACCTTCTTAAAACATTCCAGAGTTAATTATATTACTTCTTAAAAATCATTTAGTGATTGCCAATACTGTTTTTTAATAGAGTCAGGAAATATGATTGTACAAAGATACACAGACAAACTCATGTCAACTGTATATGCAAATATTTTTTGTATAAAGCAGGGCTTACGTCATTGTGTGAAAAATGGATGGACCTTTCTGGAAGAACAGAAATTAATTTATCCCAAGCATCTTATTGAAAGAAAAAAAGCCAATTCAATTTGAATAATGTTGGGAGATAAAGCACACCAGTATTAGTCTTTATTTCTTTTATTAATGAGTTAGGATACAAAAACTCAATAAAAATTACATTAAAAACTCATAAACATTGTTCGAATCTTTTCTCACCATCAGTCATGTTCATAAAACTGACATTTCTATTTAAATGGTAGTTAATAACACTATGATTTTATTTAGTGAGTCAACCAACACATGGGCTTATTCGTTTACTCACCAGACATTTGTTGAATGATTCCTCTATGCCATACCCTGTGCCTATTACTGACACCCTCGTCTTCAATAAGACATACTTCTTGCATTCTACAAGTTCAATGGCCAATGGAGCTGACAGACATGTAAACAAGTAATTAAGGAAGTAATGGTGAAATAGGAAGAGCATAGGGTTTTGGAGGTCAACAAATTTTAAACCTGGTCTTCTCCACTCCTGAATTATATAGCTTTCTAACCTTTCTAAGCTTCAGGGACTTCATCTGTAAAATGGGGATAATATTTTCATTGCGTGGCTTTTCTAAGGTTTTGAGAAAACTTTCGAAGCACAGAGCCTAGAACTAAATCTCATCAAATGGGAGATATTTATTACTCATATAATATGAAATACTTATTACTTGTATAATATGAAAGGTACTATATTATGGGCAGGTATGAGAAAGAAAAGGTGCTTAATTTGAGTATGGAGGCAGGTAAGGAAAATTTGTTAGAGAAAGAAGTTTTTAGGATGAGGAGGTATGCATAACAAAAAGGAATTCCAGGCAGAGAAATTTGCCTGCACAGAAGCATGGGTGGAGCTTGTGCTAAAGTATGAGGAACTGTGAATAAATTGTTGAGGCTGTAGCCTAAGGTACCAAAGAGTTTAAATGAAGATGATGAGTTAATGTTTGCCTATCACAGAGGACATTTTATTTCTTGCAAATGATTCAAAACTTTAAGCAGCAGCAGTAGGAATGAAGATAAATAAAACTGAATTGTATTTTGGAGGTAGAATTTATAGAATGAGTGACAATGTCAGACTGAGCTAAGAGAAAGAAGGAAACTTCCAGATTTCTGGTTTACATAAGTAATTTTTGTGTCATTGATCAAAAGAAAGAATTTAGGAGAAAAAGTAGGTTTGGGAAGAAAATGATGAATTTCATTTGTGTATATTAAATCTGAATTTTCAGGCAGGACAGAGACCTATGTTGGAGAAAAGATTTGAGAGTGCTAAACATCAGGAACCCCAAGATTGTATCCTGTATTGTTCATTGGCTTTGTCACGAGTGAGCTTTACTTTCCTTGTTCTATAGGGCCGTAGCCAGGTACCTGTCTATGGCATGTTGGGAACCAGGTTTCGCATCACTGCCTGAGCTCCCCAGCTTCCCCCAATCCATGGAAAAATTGTCTTCCATGAAGCTTAGGAACCAGGCAGCACAGCAGAAGGTGGGTGGCAAGTGAGCAAAGCTTCGTGAGTATTTACAGCCACTGCCCATCGCTCACATCACCGCCTGAGCTCTGCCTCCCCCTGCCTATCCATGACAAAATGTCTTCCATGAAGCCGGTCTCTGGTACCAAAAAGGTTGGGGACCACTAGAGTGGATTTAAACAAGCTTAACTTTGTAATTAGAAAGTCTTGTAAATGTCTGAGTCTTATCTCTAAATTTTCTCTTAAACAAAATGCAGATTTAAAAAAAACCTACTCAACATCCTTCACAGAGTTTAAGGATCACATTTTTTGATATTTGTGAAATCCCTTTGACATATTGTATATGCAAGCAGAGAATTACAGATTTAGCAATTAAAGATTTAAATTAGGTTAATGCCAGCAAACATGAGTTTGAATAATGAATGAGTGAATTTATTGGGAAGGACTCTGTTTATAGTTATATTGTCAAGTATGATCATTTGTTGTTATGTCGCCTAATGGTTAGGATTATGGGCTCTGAGTCAAACTGCCTGGATTTGAATATCAGCCACTTATTATCTCTAACTTTGGCCAAGTTATTTAACCTTTTCTGTAAAACAAATAATTAGTGTATCTACTGCATGGGTAGATACTAACTCATAAATGAGTTAGTGTATATAAAGCATATAGGATGGGGTCTGGTGCATAATTAAGGTTTCAGTGTGTACTAGATATTTTCACTGTCATCATCAGAGGCAATTGAAGCATCACAATCATTTATCATTGTGAAATGGCAGGATTTTGGTGTAGGAGGGATGTTGGAGATAATCATATTGGTTTTATAGATGAGGAAAAGGGAGCCCAGAAAGGTTGAAAAGATATGTTCAAGGATGCGCAGCTAGTGAAAGACAGCACTGAGTCCCAAACATCTCTCAGATCAGGGTATTCATGCCAACCTTTGTTAAAGCACGATCTGTGTCTTCATGAGCTGATTGAGCAAAAGTATTATTTTAGTTGATAATTAGGATGTCTTACAATAGAATTGCAAATGTCCTGCTTTATTAACTTGGCACAGGTCAGAAATTTTTTCTTTATAGATGCTAGTTTAACTTTAGCATGAACTATTATTGGGGTATATGTGCATGTGTGTGTGTGTGCGTGTATGTATAAGATAATCATAACATTATACATGTGTTCAGATAATATTTAATAGTTACCCAGTAGCAGTTGCAGACTGCCCAGTATTCAATTGGAAACAAAACACCAAGATTCCGTAAGACACTTTACTGATACTCCTTTAATTTTATAATTTTCTTTCTGATTTATTAGGTAAATTAACCTCATATGTTAAGAAGAGATTTTCTTGTTTCGTAAGTTTATGATGAATATTAGACCTCAGGCTAAAGTTATTGAACATTAGCACATATGCACACAAAATGTTGTGATAGCATCATAGAATATTTAATAATACTTGAGTTTCCTCAAGTATTATTTTTTTCCTCAAGTATAAAATTTTTTCACCTGCAAAGCCCAGAGCATTTCATAAATATACATGCTGTTAATCAAAGACTGGAATAAATAGATGGATTTTTTATTGTACCCTGAAGATAAGTAGATTTGGATTCTTACTGAATTTGTGTAGTCTACTTTAGGAGTTAGGTTGAGGTGATGAGAATGAGCATAGATTTTTATCATCTGCCCATAATAAGTGGTGCCAAATAAAACATTTGAGAATATTACCAGAAACAAACAGTTATTGAATTGTAAGGCCCTTAATATGAAAAACAAGATAAAGATGAAAAATTATGTAAAATAAAATGAACAATAGGTTTAGCAACTATTAGTTAAAAGATATACAGAAATTAACAGAAAAAATGGAATTCATCTATGTAACACACATTTATGCTGTCTTAATTTAAGCACATCATGGAAATTAATAGTTATAGTTTTGCTTGGAAGATATAGTTTATAATGATGATTTCACTAAGAATTTCACTTTCTTCTTCCTTTTTAATTTGCAGTATCATCCTTTTTTCTCGATTGAGCTCCTTTGGCTCTAAAATTCACATGATTTTCTTCAGTGGGACATTTTGCTTAGTAAAATCACTAGGGCCCAGCTCAACTAAAACAATTCATACTATGTGGTTTAGGAAATTCGTAGTGAGTATGTAACAATTGCATTGTTGCTGTGGTCACTGGTTTTATTACTTTGCGATCATGGTGGCTTGGGTTTGCGTGAAAAGTAGGGGAAAGCAACTCTCCACCAACACATTTATGGAGTCACTTTCCTTACCTCTCCCCCGTTTTTACCAGGCTTCTTGGTGCTCTTCACAGGTTTCAAAAAGGGAACATTTCTGTATTTCAGTCAAAATATACACATCACATTTGCAGGTAGGGTAATGTCCATGTCACACTAACTGCTTGGGCTTAAAGGTCTTTCTCAGTTCCATCTAAGCCTCATTTCCTCCCAGCCCTCTGAGCTTCCCCAGGCAAACACTAAGCTGCTTTTCTTCCCCTTTAACCCATTGGTACCATGACTTACAACAAGGTCCCAACCAAGTCCCAGTTCTTTCATAAAGGAACCCTGTGCTGACTTCTCCAGACCACACCGATTTATTATATCATATTCCTAGAGTGCTCTCTTGGCATCTCACAGTTGAGATTATTGTTCAGTGTGGTTTTATGAGGCTTGCTGTTGTCTCAATTGTATTTTGTTTCTAAAAGAAAAAGATCATGTGTTCCATTCTGAAAACCATACGGTCCCTCGCATAGTGAGGAGGAGACAGATTAAACATCTTGATACATGCCTGTTAACAAATTAAGTACTGTGACCACATTTATCTTAAGTTCATTTTATACTTACCATACCCATTTATAATGAGGTTAAAAGTTTTCTGTTTGAGTAATCAATTATTAGAAACGGTTTTCATAAGAGTAAATTTTAATTATATATATATATATATATATCTATACTTGACAAATTGTTTTTCTTGAAAAAGAAATCAAGCTGTCCTGGTAAATATTAGATGCATATATTTAACAACCAAAATAGTTCATTGGTTTGTGATATTTTTTAGACCTTTGAAAGCACTCTCCATTTTAATTCTTAGTCTATTATTAATCATTAATGCACTCTGATAATGCTATTTTTTTACTACATAAAAGTTTTTACTTTGCTATTATCTTAAGATCATGTGCATTTTAATCATAGAGAGGAGTAAGTTGAGAGCAAATGCTGTTCGATTTTTCTTTAGTCATAATAATATTATATAGGTGCCAAAATATGCAGAAGTCTAATCAGAATATAAACTTCAAATGGGCCCTAGTTAATGATTTTGCTATCTACCATACAATGGCAATTGCATATAAAAACTTATACCATTTCTTTGACATAGAAAAAAATTCCCCATAGAGGAAAAATGGGAATGGAATTCGGAATGTTGCTTGACTATTTATCTAGAATTACCCTGAAAAGAATAAAGTAAAACCCAAATGTAGCAATTCTCTGGTTAATTTCATAAGCAATCCTGCCAGTCAAGTTAAGAGTGTTATTTGTTTCATTCTGGATTGGTGGGATTGGTGTCTTTAGTTAATGCACTCGTAAGCATAAAAAATAGCCTATGTTCTGAGTTAAGTATAGAAAATATTTTTCCATTTGGGAAATTAGTTAGGTGAAATTATTTTGTCTGAAGAAACAGCACAGTAAAATTTCTTTTTTAGGTGTAATTTTAAAGTGTTCTTTTTATTTTAACTCAGACCAAAAAAACTGTGTGAATTACTTTAGTAAATGGAGAGTTAATAAATATTAATTTAGCCTAGGGCACAGTATCTATAGAAAATAAAAAGTCCTGGAGTATTTACTCAAAATTATTGATCTCTTTATTCAGAATTAAAATTTTTAGCTTTTTTATGTCAGATGTACAATTATCTACAGTAACTACAATTAACTACAATTAACTACCATTCCCCCTGGCAGCTTCACTTTGATTAAAAAGTGTTTTAATTTGATGTTTTTAAATAATCCTAAATCTACAGAAATTAAGAATTTTCATATTCAGTGTAGACCTCAAGTAATGTCGGAAAATGGTAAATTTTTTCCTGTTAAAATGACCGAGTCAAAAAGAAACAGTTTGACTTCATTTTGTGCTCAAATGAATTCAATGAGAGAGGGAGTTTCAGTTTCAAATGGGAATTAGTTATTGAATAAAGTGCAAAAATAAGATTTAAAAGTTAGAAAATTTCTTCATGTATCTCTTTCCACTCAATATCTTTTGATTTTATGACAACTTTTTCACAATGTACTTAATCCTGAAAAAGAGGATAGTGCTAAAATAGAGGGGAAAACATTTTACTGCAGAGTGTTTTCTCATAACTCTTATTCAGTTTTATGCTGCTTCAGGTCTTCTAGGGATATTTATTAACCAAACTAGCTGTCATAAGAAAAATGCAATACCACTTGAAAATTCCAGTTATATGAGTGTATGTATATTTTGATAAAAATAGACTTGGCATTTGCTTGACTTGCCTTTTTTTCTTTTTAAGAAGGGAGAAATGTATAAGGAAGAACAATCTATATATAGAATTTCAGGTAATATAGAAGAAAAACAAAATGAAACTATTATTAATATAATCTCATTCCTTTCTAATCGTGTCCTATTCTTGGTAACTTTGGAAAAAATAAGATCTCAGCTTCATGGAATACCGTTATAGGATAATGTACATGATTTTGAAATGAGTTTTTTCTTCTTCTATAGGCTCTTTCTCCTCTACCTTTTTTTTCATTCCTTCTATCTTTTCCCTCCCTCTTTCCTTTTCCTCTCTCCCATCCATTGCTGCTCGTGAATACATTCAGCAACATGGCATATGTGCTGAGAATCCATTACAGAATAAAATAGACACGATTCTTTTCCCGAAAGAACTTAAAATCCAGTAAACAAAAAACTTTGAGCAAATAATTGCACGGTTTTCAGTAAATATGAAGAAGTAAAGGGTGAGGGATATCAATTTTCAGTAATTACTTTATATACAATATAGTATATATGTGTATTTGTATATGGGTTTTCTTTCAGAGTATTGAGTAAATATAGTTCCCAGCTCAAGGAATTGGTATTTTTGGACATGTTCATTGCCATGATTGACATATGGAAATTATTTGTGCACTACCCAATTAGATGAACATACATAGTTTTTGGCTTTGATAAGGTCAACTCATGCATGTACTCGACATATGAACCCATATACAGCCAGTGGCCTCCTAGAAGTCAGCCCTCATACCTGAGTATTCTTTGGATGCTGTCCTCGTTCACCCCCAGTCTCCGTCTGCTGTGAGTTGATTGAGACCTCAATCCCAAGCTCCCAATCCCGATCCAGGATTTGTGACTTCATTCCAAGGCTAGCCTGAGACTGGTTTTTACTAGAACCGACATGGACCTGTCCTCCTGTTAAATAAAGAAAGCCTTCTGATGCTAGATTCTGGAGGACAGCAGTGAGACTTGTTGCAGATTACATTGTTTCTCTTTTCTGAATTGTCCTGCATTTCTGTTTCCATTTTTCTCAAGCCCAGCTTCTTCCATAGGACTTTCCCTTTCAGCTATGGTTCCTTCTTCTAACTCTGTGGCACTCTTGAGGTGCCAAATAATGATGCAGAGGGTGACACACAAATGAGGCTGTTGCTTCTAGGCAGGGCTTTTCTCTTGGCATAAGCCTGCTGTGGGATAGAACATCCTACTGGTTATATTATAAATTATTTTCTCTATACCATAGAATATTAAGCAGTCACTAAGCAAATTAAGGTAGGTCTGTTGCTCCGAAATGGAAAGATATAAATAATCCAAGTATAAGTGAAAGAGATTAGTTTTCTATATTTTACCACATTATTAATATTTAGAAACTTCATATGTGTAAATACACATATATTGGTATATATGTATATATATGTGTGTGTGTATATATATAGGTTTATTTGTCAACAAATATACATGACAGAGAAATAAGTCTGGGAAGATACATACAAAACAGGGTATCAGTGATTATCCCTGGAGAATGAGAGTAGAGGGCAGAAATAGCAACAAAGTCCTAATTATAATGGCTTAGGTCATTTGCCTGTGCGCAAATTCTATCCTCTGGGCTTGCTTTTGAACCCATGTTTGGAAAAAATACTAAAGAATATATGTGAATGGCCCAACCTAATGAAGCCAAAATTTACACTTTAAAAAAAGACTCTTGCTAAACTGAACATATTTTCACTTGAGCCAATCGCTGTGACCAGAGGGTTAGAATGCTCTTACTAGGTGTCCCCTGACTCTCACCCCCAACTAAAGCCAGGAGTGAAGTCAACTCTACCCAAAACCACATGGACTAACAGGGAAGCATGGCTGCCTGAAGGAAAATCAGGATGCTATTTCCAGAAGGGGTACTATTTAATTGATGCTGGGTGGTAAATATAGCAGATGTCCACAGTAATAGTCTCCTGGATTTCTTCATTTGTTTGCAATGTTTGTGTACTACTTTACTACACGTAATACTTTTAAATTACTAAAGCTTAAAAAATTAAATAAAAAAGATACAGATGATTTTCAGTTTTAAATTGCTATAGAAGTTGAGCTAATACTTAAGCCAAAAATTGAGAGAATAAAAATAAAAAAGAAAAGAGAAAGTTGTTGGTACACCCATCCTCCACCTATACAGATGTTTTGATGACTAAGCCTGGTGTGTTATTTATAATAAATTTCCACCCCTTATATTTGTTCATGAATATATTACCCTTTATCACAATTCTCACCAGACTCATGCTTGACATGAAGGCCTTGTAGATTTGATTTTTAGGACTTTCTGTGACATCTTCTTTATTTGTCACTAAGGTCATTGTTGAATGGGCAATTTTTTTTTCTTTTCTTTTTTTTTTTTTACTTGTTAAACCTTATGCTGCTTTTGAATTCTATGAGAAAAGTATTTTACATTGTTACAGAAATAGAGAAAATTGCTAAAAAGCAATATTGTTCGTTCCTTTCCTTAAGAAAAATGACTATGGCGCCAACAAAGAACTAATAAATTTTACTGGTCTCATTACCCAAGTACCTGAGAAACAAATCAAAAACATTCAAGCAGATGGGGTCTGGTATCAGAAACCAGAGCCTGGGGAGTCTTTGTCCATCCCCTGTGCCCCCAACACCGCCTCTCCTGTCATCCCAGGGAAGGGACGCAGTATTCTAGGTTGCCAGGCTGATAGAAATGGAAATGGCTGCAGCTTTACCTGTCTCAGCACATTTTCAAGAAAACCTAAATTTTTGATGATGTCAAGTCATGGCACCCATAATTGAAGTTTCAGAGATTTAATTATATTATTTTGAAGAAAATCACATATTTGAGACTCAAATAATATCTCAGTACTAACTGCTTGACAAATTCGGGTCTCTCTCATCATGACTAACCCACTTTCAAACCGAATTAGGCCATGGGTTCTTTCTTTCTCCCTGAGCTTCCAGCTCTGCCACTGAGAAGCAGTAGCATCCTAAGGATATCCGAGGCCCGTTAAAGCTCTTATCATTGGCCAGACTACTGACAACCAGCTTAAACATTCATCCCCATGTCAACAATTCAGCTCTCTTCTTAGGGTATTTAATAACTGACATACCCGGAAAGGGGTCCTATGCCTCCCAGTATATTATGATGTTTGAAGTGGGTAAAAAAAGTTAGCTCCTTTAGAAACACATGCTGTCAAACTTTCACCAATTATTTCCTCAGTGTGTTACAGCAGAACTTTTCTCACTGGAGGACTTCAAATGTTAAGAGTCTTTTTACTCATTGGACCAGAAATGATATCAGCAGCCATATGCGAATTTCGTTATAGTCCTTCTTAGCTGAACATTGATAAGTGAATTAAATGCAGCCGCTGTTATGTTTTACCAAGTTAAATGAAAAGCAAGCAAGTGAGAGGAAAGAAATTAAGAGGACTAAACAAGGGATAAGCAAAACATTTCCAGCTGAGAGTTGGGAATGAAACGGAAGCTGGCAAGGCAGAGCAGTGAGGACACCAGCTCCAGATGGCAGGCATTTAGGAAAGAAGCCTTCCCAGCAGCCACCAACCTCCTAGAGCTGGCATTGGGATGCTTTGTCTTTCCTTTTTCATAATGTAAAGCTATTGCTGTTTTCCACAGTGTATGGAACGCTTATGGAACTCAAGAATGGGGGAAGGGGTGAGCAGTGGACAAGAGGACTTTTTATCTTTATTTAGATGATTTTGGGGTTGATGTCATTTGATAGAGGGCTTCAGAACATATTTGGCCTGATGAACTGTTTTGTTGTTTAAAACTCATGAACTCTCTAACTGATGAAGCAGTTAGTCTCCCAGTGAGAGAAATGCAGTGATTGTTTATTTCAGGTTTTGAAGAACGTCGTTTTAACGTTTGGCTTTCTAGGAGATTTGAGAATACAAAAAGAAATTGCTATATTTATCTAATTTATAATTTATTTCATATAAAGTAATATCACCTCTTAGTTGGGCCTGCTTATTAATAAAGTATGTAACATAGTCTTTTAGATAACTTTTAATTATAAAAGTAAGACAGTGTATGTTTTAAGAAAAACCCAGATTAGCATCTGACCAAAAAAAGGTGAGAAAAATTATCCATAAATGCCATAATCTTTAATCAGAATGAATAAAGTGCTAATATTTTGGTCTTCTTTCTAGCTATACGTGAAATGATGCATATTCATGTTTATATGCATGACAAGTGTTTTGTCTGGTACCACTGCAATCCCAGTGTCTAGAAGAGTATTGAACACATGTTTGTGTAACCTGAGTTGGTTTTAGTATTACTGTCTTAGTCTTCTTCAGTGGACTAAATGCATTATTATTACCTGCTGGATATTAACAGGCCAAACCCATTCATTGATACGACCTTGCTCTTTCCCCACCCACCAACCAGGCTTTTTTTTATTTGATGTTTTTTTCCTGCCAGCATAGAATAAATGATGTGAAGTATTAAATAGAAATGGTAATTGAGCTTCACTGTGCATTATTTTTTAGAATGGATGACAGGGTGCTAGGTTGCCCCACCAGGAGGAAGCATAAAGGTTAGCAGTGATTTTCAAGTAACTCCTTTGGGGAAGGGTGATTTCAGCTTTACCCATCTCAGCATATTTTCAGGGAAACTTAAACTTTTGATGATGTCGAGGATTATGAATCATGACACCCATAATTGAAGTTTCAGAGAGATTTAATTATATTGTTGCTTTGAAGAAAACCACACAGAACCGTATTTAGGTACAATTTCAAAATCATTTCATTCAGTTTTCACGTCTCTGTTTCTTTTAAACTATCTGGTAAACATCCAGAGATTCTGAATGCTTCTGTCTGATAGATGCAGAGAGCATTTAAGCTAACACTCAGCTGTTTGTTTATTATGTTTTCAAACTTTTTCCAGTTTCTGTTTAGTATTCCGTGAAATGGTGTAAAGAAAACCATCTGCACTGCAGCTGCAAGGGGATTACCTTCGCTTCTTCTTTTCAAAGAGAAGCCAAACGCCCCTGTGCACAGCCCTGGACAGTTGCTTAGATCTTGTGCCATATGTTTTATACAGTACTCCTGGAGCTACGTCAATTAATAGCTCAGAAGATACAATTATACTGTTAGTGCCTGCGTTCATTCATAAAGCGCTGCCTAAAATAAAGAAACTCTTGATTCCCTGCCCCTATTATAATTGCAGAGTGAAGATTAGAAATGTTGGATGACAGCAGATGCACTGAGATCGGCGGCCCACAGGGCCTGCTCTGGTTTACAGAGCTCACCGCACCAAGCCAAATTCTTAGGTGTAGGCTAGGGTGTTGGCACAGAATAATAATGAAATTATTCTCAACAGAACGTGTTCAAATTGAATTTTACAGTCTTTACCATGTCTTGAGATGGCTTTTGTCTTTATCCAAATATATATTTTAAGCAGACACTGAGTGAGAACATGTGGC
>RJWJ010011255.1:0-45024 GCA_004363605.1 Indri indri
AAAAAAAAAAAAAAAAAAAAAAAAAAAAAAAAAAAAAAAAAAAAAAAAAACCCTGCAAATATACTTAGCAAAGGAGGTGAAAGATCTCTAGAGGAGAACTATAAAACATTGACAAAATAAATCATAGGTGACACAAAACAAATGGAAATACATCACATGATTATGGATTAGAAGAATCAATATTGTTAAAATGTCCATACTGCCTAAAGTGATTTATAGATTCAATGCAATTCCTATTTAAAAAAACAACATTATTTTTCACCCAATTAGAGAAAATAATCCTAAATTTCATATGTAATCAAAAAAAGATCTCAAATAGCCAAAGCAATCCTAAGAAAAAAGAAAAAATCTGGTGGCATCACATTACTCAATTTAAAATTATTCTATAAGGCTATAGTAACGAAAATAGCATGGTACTGGTATAAAAACAGACACATAGATTAATAGAACAGACTAGAGAACCCAGAAATAAAGCCATATACCTACAACAAACTGATCTTCAACAAAGAAGACAAAAACATACACTGGGGAAAGGATGCCCTGCTTAATAAATGATGCCAGGAAAACTGGATAGCCATATGCAGAAAAACAAAACTGGATCCCTATCTCTCACCATACACGAAAATTAACTGAAGACGGATTATAGACTTCAATGTAAGACCTGAAACCACAAAAATTCTAGAAGGAAACTTAGGAAAAAGTCTTCTGGACATTGGCCTAGGCGAAGAATTTATAAGTAACACCTTAAAAGCAAATACAGCAACAAAGAAATAAATAAATGGGACTTAATTAAACTAATTTTTTTTCATAACAAAGGAATTAATCAACAGAGTAAATAGATAACTTACAGATTGGGAGAAAATATTTGCAAACTATACATCTTACAAAGGACTAATATCCAAAATCTACAAGAAACTCAAACAAATGAGCAAGAAAAAAAAAAAAACATTAAGGTGTGGGCAAAAGACAGGAACAGATTTTTTTTTCATTCATTTTTGTAACTGAATAATATTTCATTGCATGGATGTACCACAGTTTGTCTATTCACATCTAAAGACAATTTTTGTTGCTTCCAATTTTTGGTGATTATGAAGAAAGCTTCTATTAATAAAAACATTCACATGCATATTTAGTGTGGATATGAATTCTCATGTTAGATAAATACCTAGTAGCATGATTACTATATCATATTG
Source organism: Indri indri (assembly GCA_004363605.1). Lineage (NCBI taxonomy): Eukaryota > Metazoa > Chordata > Mammalia > Primates > Indriidae > Indri > Indri indri. The sequence continues at coordinate 1,194 of RJWJ010011255.1, forward strand.
TGAGACTGTTTAGAAACTGTCAAATTGTCTTCCAAATTGGCTGTGACATTTTGCATTCCCATCAGAAAAGAATGAGAGTTCTTGCTTCACATCCATGCTAGCATTGGTCCTGTCAGTTTTGGGATCTTAGCGGTTCTAATAGGTATATAGTGCTATCTTATTTTAATTTACACTTTCCAAGTCACAAATGATTTTGTTTTTCTTTTCATATTTTTATTTGCCATCTGTTTATTCTCTTCAGTGAGATTTGGATCTTTTTCCTCCTTTTAAAAATTGATTTATTGTGTTTTCTCAGGTTTTTTATGTGTTCTTGTATATTTTGGATATAATTTCTTTATTAGAGATATGATTTGCTAAGATTTTCTCTCAGTCTGTGACTTGTTTTTGTTATTTTAAAATTGTCTTTTGCAGAGCAAATGTTCTACTTTTAATAAAATCCAACTTGTCAATTTTTTTCTTTCTTGTATCATGCTTTTAGTGTTCTATCTAAAAATTAACCCCTAAATCCAAGCTCACACAGATTTTCTACTATGTTTTCATCTGCAAGTTTTGTGGTTTTGCATTTTACATTTATTTTAGTGAATTTAATTTTAATTTTTATTTATTATGTATACATAATAGTTATACTTATTTATGGGGTACACTTGTTATTTGATATACAATTTGCAATGATCAAACCAAGGTAATTGAGATATCCACCACTTCAAGCATGTATTATTTATTCATGTTAGGAATGTTGTAATTCCACTTTTTTAGTTATTTTAAAATATACAATAAATTACTGTTAATTATAGTTGCCTTATTTGCTCCCAAACAATAGATCTTATTCCTTCTATCTAACTATATTTTTGTACTCATTGCCTATTCTCTATTTATCCCCCTTCCCTACTACCCTTTCCAGGCTCTGGTAACCATCATTCTACTCTCTATCCCTATGAATTCTTTTTTTTTTTTTCTTTTAGCTCCCACATATGAGTGAGAACCATACAAATGGCCAACAGGTATACAAAATAATGTTCAACTTCACTGATCATCAGAGAACTGCAAATCAAAACTGCAATGAGATATCATCCAGTCCAGTTAAAATGGCTTTTATTTAAAAAAGGCAATAATGAATGCTGGTGAGGATGTGAAAAAAGGAAAACACTCGTACACTGTTGGTGTGTACAAGTATGTGAACTAGTACAGCCACTATGGAGAATAGTATGTAGGTTCCTCAAAAAACTAAAAATAGAACTACCATATGATCTAGCAATCCCACTGCTGGGCATATATCCAAAACAAAGGAAATCAGTATACTGAAGAGAATTTACACTCCCATGTGTAGCACTATGCACAATAGCTAAGATATGGAGTCAACGGTGTCCATCAAGAGATGAATGAGTAAGGAAAATGGATACACAATGGAATATTTTTCAGGCATAAAAAGAAGAATGATAGCCTGTAATTTGCAACAACATAGATGAAACTGGAGGATATTATGTTAAGGGAAATAAGCCATGTACAGAAAGACAAATATTGCATTTTACATTTAGGTCAGAGGTACATTTTGAGTTATTTTTGCATAAGGTATAATGTCTGTGTCTAGGTTCCTTAATCTTTTTTTTTTTTTTTTTTTTTTTTTTTTTTTTTTTTTTTTTTTTTTTTTGCTTATGTACATCTTATTGTTTCATTGCCATTTGTTGAAAGACTCTCCATTATCCATTTAATTGCACCTTTGTCAAAAATCTGTTTCCTATATTTGTGTGGGTCTATTTCTGGGCTCTATATTCTGTTCCATTGAACGATGTGTCTATTTTTTCGCCAATACCATACTATCTCGATTAGTGTAGCTTTATAGTCATTCTTAAAGCTGGGTAGTGTCAGTCCTCCAACTTTGTTCTCTCCTTCAATATTGTGTTGGGTATTTTGTTTGGTTTTTGGTTTTCTATAAACTTTAGAGACAGTTTGTTTATACCCACAAAAGAACTTGCTGTGATTTTGTTTGGAATTGCATAGACTCTACAGATTAATTTAGGAAGAATTGATATGTTAATAATATTGAGTTTTCTAATCCATCAAGAAAGAATATCACTTCATTTATTTATGTCTTCTTGATTTCTTTCATCAGAGTTTTATAGTTTTCTGCATATGGTTAACATGTTTTAGTTTCAGTTGTTTTTTTTTCTTTAGATTTCTACAGAAGTATTTTTTTGGTGCTATTGTATTAATAAATATTCTTATTATTTGTTTTTATCTCAAATTCTGATTGTTCATTGCTCCCATATAGGAAAACAATTATCTTTTGAATATTTTTATCTTGTGATCCTTCTATATGCAATAATTTCAGGAGTTTTTCTACAGATTCTTTGGGGTTATATACATAGACAATCGTGTTATCTGTAAATAAAGACACTTTCACTTCTTTCTTTTCAATCCATAAATCTTTTGTTCCTTATATTTGTTTCATAGTAATAACTAGGTCTTCCAGTATGATTTGAATAGGAGTGATGAGAGAAAACTCCTTGCTTTGTACCAGATCGCAGGTGGAAATCATTCAGTCTTTCACCATTAAGTGTGATGCTAGCTGTGGGTTTTTCACATATTCTCATTAATCAGGCTAAGGAAATTCTCTTCTATTCATAGTTTTTTGGAGGAGAATTTTTTATTATGAATGGATGTTGAATTTTGTCCAGTGTTTTTGTTGGCATTGATATAATCATACAGTTTTTCTTATTCAGTTTGTTAATATAATGAATAGTTTAGCATAATATATTTAACAATGGAAATATCAATTCAATTCAGTGATTTTAATTTTAGCTTACTAGTATGTGAATTTATCAACTAATAATTGTCCAGCATCCTAAGTGCTTTTTAATAGCCTGTGGTTCTAGATAGAAAAATTATGTTATCTGTATAAAATTGGATATCCTGGACTTTATACATATCTCTGTAGGTGAAGTTATATGCTACATATATATGACACACACACACACGCACACATACATAGAACAGTTGTTTGAAAAGCATTGACAGACTGCATAATTTATAACATTGTATTTTTTATTGTAAAAAACATTCATTTCTATGAAATCAACAGGAACAATGAAGAAAAAAAAGTGTAGCTATTTTCTGTGTAAGCCTAAGTATCATTGCAGAGTTTGTGTGCCACAATTTTTCATGCTCCTAATACAATTTGTTAAGTAATAAAGTCACATTATTGGTTGCGAAAACTTATATCACGAAAGGATTTCCCTATGGGAACAATGGAAAATGGATACCTATGGTAAAATATTGGGAAAGATACGGTTATCTACGGTCAGCTGAATGGAGCAAGTTGCTACTTAATATTCTATTCTTGTTATAGTTTATACAGAAAATATATTCATTCTTATTTATTTTTAATAGTTTCTGTTAAAGAAGCGATAACAATTATTTTATCACTTGAAAAGCATTTATTCATATATCAAAAGTGAATCATGAGTTAGATATTTTGTTGGCATTATCATTAAGTAATGTTTTCTTCTGATCAATGAAACAACATATTTAATAATCTATTTCATACTATTAAATTAGCCATTTTGGGGACATATATAAACATAAAATACATAAAAATTAATAACTATTATATATTTAATATTCCATCTCTGTAGTAGCAATGCAGTGTTAACAATTTAGTGGGTCTTTAAAAATATTTTTATATGAGTACACATATCTACACACACTTACTTCCAGATAGTTGAAACTATAATATCCGTTTATATATATTTCATGTATTTATCACTTAGGAATTTCCCGCATTTTTGCTTCTTAATAAAGATAATTTTTAATGACTTCCTAACATTTCATTATATACAATAAATGTTCCAGATTTACTTAATTGTTTTTATTTTATTTTACTCTTTTTATTATCACATATTTTTGTTTTTTTCTAAAAGGTTAAATGCAATAAATGGTATTGAGAAAACTGGATATCCACATGGAAATGAAAAATATTGAACCCTTATCTTACATTATACACAAAAATCAACCCAAACTAGATTAAAGACATAAGGCCTGAAAGTGTAAAACTCTAGAATAAAGCATAGTGGAAAAGTTCCTTGCCATTGGCCTCAAAAATGATATTTTTGACATAATAACAAAAGCACAGGCAACAAAAGCAAAAATAGATATTACAAATGGGATTGCATCGAGCTAAAAAGCTCAGCAAAGGAGCAATCAACATAACAAAGAGACGACCCATGGATTGGGAGAAAATATTTGCAAACCATACATTTGATAAGGGGTTAATATCTAAAATTTGTAAGGAACTCACACAACTCAATAGGAAAAAATAAACTATTAAAAATGAACAAAGGATTTGAATAGACATTTTCCTAAAAAAGACATAAATGATCAACAATTCTATGAAAAGGTGCTCAACAACACTAATTATTATGGAAGCGTAGATCAAAACCACAATGAAATATCACCTCACACCTGTTAGAATCGCTATGTTCAAAATGACAAGAGATAACATGTGCTGGTGAGTTCGTGGAAAAAAGAGAACCTATACACACTGTTGGTGAGGATGTAAACTGATACAGCCATTACCGAAAACAGTATGGAGGTTTCTCAAAATAAAAAAAAATAGAATTACCTGTGATCTAGGAATTCCTCTTTGGGATTCACACCCAAAGGAGATGAAGTCAGTACCTGAAAGAGATATTTGAGCTCTGATGTTGATTGCAGCATTATTCACAATAGCCAAGATATGAAGACAACCTGTGTCCACCAATATATGAATGGGAAAAAAATTGTGGTGTATACATACAATGAATATTATTCAGTCTTAGAATAAGACCCTGCCATTCGTCACAACATGGATGAAACTAGAGGATATTATGATAAGGGAAATAAGCCAGATACAAAAAGAAAAACATTGCATGATGTCACTTGTGTGTAGAATTCAAAAAAGTCAAATACCTAGAAGCAGATAGTAAAATGATGCTTACTAAGGCCTAGGCGTGGGGGAAATGGGATATGTTGTCAAAGGATGCAAAGTTGCAGGTAACTAGGATGAAGTATAGAGATAATTTACAGCATGATGGCTATAGTTAATAATATTGTATTGTATACCGAAAATTAGCTAAGAAAGTACATTTCAGGTCTTACCACACACACAAAAAAAGTAACAATGTGAAGAGATGAATATATTAATTCGCTTGACTGTAGTAATCATCTCATTATTTATATGTGTATAAGAACGTTATGTTGTACACCTTAAATATATAAAACTTCTATTAAAAATTATAAAGACTCAGAAAATTTCTATGTGTTCCTTGTCCAAATTTCAAATTTTTCAATTTTTTAGAATAACTACTTAGAGATGAAAATGTAGAATCCAAGTGCACAAGAATTTTTAAAACCCTGGGTATATTTTAACAAATTAATTTCTATCCTGAAAGGGTAGCTCAATCTATATTTGAAATAAAAATAATACAAAATATTATCACATTCTTATATCTAATTAAATATTGGGTAGCATCACAAAAAAAGGATAAAAGCATCTTTACCAATCTGATAGTCGGGGATGTATTTTGTTTTTATTTATAGGCTTATTAGCTATTTCCAATGCCTTTTTTGATGTTTATGTGTTTTGTGTCTTTTAAGCATGGTTATAAGGCTTCTCTTTTCTACTTTTAAGGAATCTTTATTAAGGAGATTAAGTAATTATCCTAAAAGTTAGGATGAATATTTCAGCCAGCTTGTCACTTGCTTTTTAAATTTATGATCATGTACCAGGGAGCAGTTAATGACTTTGACCCTTTCCTCTTCAATGTTTTCTATATCCATCATTGCTTTTAAGCTTAGTATGGTTTTTATCCAGTTAGAGATCATTTGTTTTCTTCTCTTTTAAAAGTAGTCTTATTTGTATATTTGAACTTGAAATTTATTGTAAAATGAAGATTTAAATTTTTTAAAAAATAAATACTTAGCCTATATCTGAGCAGTATCTATGGAAAAACTGTCTTAAATTAAATAGACGTGCATTTATATGTGTGCCTGCATATGCATATTTTCTTTTGTTCTAGTCTATTAGTGTCTGTTGATTCTCGTATTGCCAGCATGCCATAAATTATTATAATTCCATAGAATGATATATTTTAATACCTGACAGGTCGAGATTCCCATTACTGCTCTTCCTTTGATACATTTTACCATTCTTACCTATTTATTCATAGAGGTAAAATTTACAAACATTTGATCATATTCTAAGGTGTGTCTTACTGATATTTTAATTAGAAATGCATACTTTAAATCTTAGTAAGTGTTCACTTTTTGTATTTTTCTTCATTCATTGATTTCGTCATTCATAAGATGCATTTTATCAAGTATCTGCCAAGTAGTAGGCATGGGGACCACATTGGTTAACAACACAGAAATACTTTTTGCAGTCATGAAGTGTATAGTCTAAGAGAGTCTATAGTCAGTTTATTCAGGTTTTTATTAATATTCTGAATGGTAATTTATAATGTATTCTTAAAACTATTTCACATTGTATAGTAAGGTCTTTATACACATTGTAGTGTAATCTATACTAATTTAAAGCTATTTTCACTTTATTTTACACAATAATTACTATATTCAACTTGTTTCTTTATTTTCTTTCTTGGTATATGAACTATATAGTAGGTTCCATTTGCTTTAAATCTCATGTAGTAGTTTTGAAATGTTTATCTTTATTTTCTATTTACTATCTTTTCAAAAGTGTACACTTTGTCTGGAAATGGGGATTTTGCCACATTTTTATTTCTTCCATTACTTATGTTTCTGGCTGACCGTGTTAATTTTTGTGCTCTTTCTATGAATCTTCATTCACACTGTTGGTAATTTACTCTCATTTTGTAGAACAAATTGTCTTGGTTGCAATGTGCTTTATTTCCTATCCAGCCTCAAACCAGGCAGGAAATATTTAAACTGAGTTTGCTAACAAATTGGATTTGTAATATTTTGGAAAAATGTTTTTTGAAATATTAATTTTTTTCTTTGTTTCACTATTTTAGGTGACTTTAGAAACAACTAATCATCACGGTGAGCATTGTCAGGGGGAAGGGCACATCTGAAATCATGGTTGGGATGTGGCAAAGTCATAACATGTAACCAAAATGTTTGCACCCCCGTAATTTACTAAAATAAAATAAAAAGGAAAAAACAGAAATATTTTCCATATCTTAGAATATGGCAAGTATTTGGGGATTGAGGCTGGATTTTACTCTACAGTTACTTACTGGTTTCAGTTTCTGAATTTTGTAGACAAAGTATAACTTTCACGTGCAGAGAACACAAATCCCAACAGAAATATTGTGTGGAGGTCTAGTTCCATTGAAAGAGGCAGATTCTAGGAACTGAGGAGGGTGTAGCCATGCCCCGAAGGTGTGAGCAGATAGTGGTTTGTTTTTTATAGTAATGTGAGTGCTATGAGCATAAGAAGTTTATATATAGCCCCATGCTTAATCTGCTTTAGTTATGATATAATACAATGTAATCTCACATTGGGGTTTTGTATGTTGTTTTCCTCATCAAAATGGATCTGTGCTTTATTCTAATTTGAAAAATATGATCCTAAATATTCTGATGAGCACAATTTGGAAACTACTAATCTAGTTTGCCTTTTTTTGTGATAAGTGAAATATTTTCTTATCACACCACCTGATTCTCTATATCCTAAAAGAAGGGCCCTGGCACAGTGCTTTACTTTGAGGGATCCCATCTCTTTGAGTATATGTCTTGTTCCTCTAATTCCTGTTTTCAGACCTTTTTGGGTACCAGTATCTATAGAAACGTGTATGGGGAGCGGGAGGAAGAAAAAGTGAATCACAGGAGTAGTGGCAAGATTATTTTCCAGTTTCCTAATTAATACCTATGTCTAGGACTAGGTAAATGGGCCAAGAGACAAAAACAAAAAACAAACAACAAAAGACAACTTTCTTCCTATCTCTTTTAGTCAATGAAAGTTTCTCCCTTTTACGTGGCAGTGCTTACTTAGTACTCTTATTTACATACAATATTTCCAACTGGTTTTACTGATAAAATAGAGTTCTAATTTATATTTGCATCTGTGTGAGAGAGATAATATTTATGTATATGAACACAAATGTACATGTAGGTTTTATTTTCATACAGATGCATACATGCACAAAGAAGTATATTTTATGTTAAACAGATATATATTGTTAAAGGGAAGATCACATATTGGCATCAGCCAGTAAAAGGTTAGGTTACAACATAATTCAATTAAGAAATGAAATTATTTATGCAAATTATTCTGATGAAGTGTGGAAAAAAGCTCTGAGGTTTGTGAGTTTGAGAAAAACAAAATTCTTAAGAAGATGACGTATTTCAATGATCTGAAAACTATTGAGAAAAATGAAATGGAGACATAAATAATAAAGGACAAAAGATACAGTTAGTAAATATTTAAATTCTATAAAGTTCTAGAAGTATACCAAAAATATTCCAAATACAATAATATCTGTCTTGTTATAAACTTGTTTTCTGAAATCCTTTTACACAAAGTTTCATTTTAAGCTTTGGGAGAGATATTTTTTCTTTTAAAAATGGAAATATGAAAATTAATATAATACAAATATACAGTAAAAACATTAATTTAACAATAGACAAGGAGCACCTATTACATGCACAGTACATTGCTAGAAGTTAGTGGTGAAAATATGAAAAAGATATGGTGTCAGCATTAAAAAATCTTACAGTTTAGCTGGAAAAGAAACACATGTATGAGGAACTCAAATCGCTTTATAAATACGGCCTTTTGATCGCTTTAGTTGGAACAGATTATTCCTTCGGGGCAAGGGGTGAACTGTAGAGAACATTTGCTGTCCTAAAATTCTAGCTTTTATCGGTCTGTACTGAATATTTATACCAAAATAACAGATAAAGCAATCTCTTTCATGCTTCTTTCTCGTTTTCTTCCTTTACCGAGTCTTGCTTTAATCTAAAATTTCCTTTCTAGCTGTTGCCATCATTTTTCCTTCTGAAGTTTCTCCAGCCTCTCCTTCCTTATCAGGCCCGCATATGTCAGTGTTGGATTCCCGCTGAGTCTCCTGACCTCCAAACTGACGTTTTACATTTGCCTCTTTGTTCTGTATGTGCTTTCAAATTAAAGGTTTTATTTTTATTTTTTCTTTAAAATATATTTTTCTTGACATTTACTTATAGCCGATCTATTTCTGAAAGGGTATTTTACCAGCTTTATTGAAGCATTAAATATAATTGATATACCAGCGTACGTAATTTGATGGGCTTAGATATATGCGTATACCCGTGAAGCCATCACCTGAGCTCCAGTCTCATGCATCAAAATGCCTACCCAAAATCTCCTATTTGGTGCCTAAAAGGATGTCAAAGCAAAATTTGTAGTTTTTCTTACCTGCCTACAAACGGTTGTCCTTGTCTTATTCTTTATCATACCTCAATTCTAAGATTCCTTGGTTCCTCTAATTCCATTTTACCTCGAATCCAAATCAGTCCATGATTCTATGATAAAAGAGACTTCAAACCGGAACACTTCTCTCTACTGCAACTAGTACTACCTTGGTCCAAGTCATCCTTTAACAAGTTTCTTGAACGTTATAATTTCCTCTTAATGGTCTCCGGTTTTCTACTTTTGCCCTTCTATATTCTATTTTCTTATTAATTTTCTATAGTCTATCCTTCTTAGCTAGGAGGCTAGGCATTACAGATACATCTAATTGTATCATTTCCCTGGTCCAACACTCTACACTTTGCCTGCCTATCTCATTTAAAATAACGATCAGTATCCTAAGCCCTGCAGTGTCCTATGTGATCTAGCCCCACAAATCTCTCTGTTCTCCCCTTCTTCTACTCGTCTCACTCATTCCATGCCCCAGACTGCCTTCTTTCATTGCCTCATCTACACCAAGACCATTCTCATCTCATAGCCTTGACACTAGCTGTCCTCCTGCCTAGAAAACTCTGCTAATGGCCTTTCCATCATTCAGGCCTGATCAGTGGTAACCTCCCCAGAGAGGCCTTCCTGGCATGCTCAATCTTTTCACTCACTTAGTTGTGATCATAGTATTTATAACCACACAAAATTATATCCTTTATTTATTTGCTTTTTTCCTCTCTCTCCTCCCATTAGAGAATTTTCCCTACAAGGTAGAGACTTTGTTTATTTGGATCACTTTTGCTTTTCCTCTGACAAAAATAAGGTTGATACATGGTAGACATTGAAAATAGGTGAATGTATGAGTGTTAGTTCTATGACTTTATTCATAGGATAGAAAATATTCCTTATTGAATAGAAAATATTAAAGAATTTTTATATATTTATAAAAGACATTAATATTTAATATGTATAGAATATTCTTATTATATTCATGTCTTTCTATATGTCTCAATACAATTTATAATTTTCATATATATTCTCCACCTTTCCTTAAAATTTTTTCTTAGCTAATTAATAATACTATTGATAACATTATGGAGGGAGATGTATCTCTAAATGCCCATTTTAACTAGCTTTTCCTGAGGATTATATATATATGACTCATATTACCAAATTTTCTTAATAATTTTATTTTTATTAATAGAGCATCTTTAATATTCTTCATATATGTCTACAAGCTGCTTTATCAAATGTCCTTATAAATTTTAGTTTTCATTAATAAAATATCTTTAATATTCTCTCCCTCTATATATTTGGAGATGAATATGTCTCTTCCAAATTTTATATTGAAAATTTGTATCTTTCTGATTACAGTCTAAAAGCTCCAAAACAACATGAAATAGCTGAAGACCATGTGAATGCCTCCTAGATTTTATGTTTCTCTGTTTCTTCTTTACTGCTTTCTTTTGTGTTAGGTGAATATTTTCTAATGTAACATTTTAACTCCTTTAATAATTATATTTTTTGGATTATTTTCTTAGTGGTTGCTGAGGGTTTACAATAATAATCTCAACTTATCAAAATCTATCTCAGAATCTTAATAACATAATTGTAGTGAAATATAAAAACTTTATTTCCATATAGTTTCATTCATTATTTTTATGGTTTGTTATTACGATTGATGGAAAACCAAAGGTCTTCAAAGTCCTTCAAATTTGGCAATATTTAATCGCTAAACTTTACATCATTTGTAGGTCTTGTCAGAACTTAGTTTTTGGCTTTATTATAGTGAGTCTAGAGTAGGTTTTCTTCCAGGATATGATCCTTTCTTTCTGGTATTTCAGGTGGATGAATGTTATTGAGGTTTTTAGAAGACATTTATAAGGTGACAGGGCCAGAATTCTAACATCCTTTACCACTGCTGTTACTCTAGATCTCTTATCATCTGTTAGATCTGCTCTTCCTCTAGATTCTACGTCTCTGTTCCACCATCAAATATTTAGCAGCCTGAGGTGATATTAATTCTGTTTATGTACAACTCATTGCTCAGCAATGGACTCAAAAGTATCCTCACATACACTTTTAGCCCTTTTTGTCTCTCTATATTTTTTCTTTCTGAAGTGCTGTCCCACAGATGCCAACTGCTTCTGTCATTCCAAACGCTGATCTCTGCCTTTTCAGCTCAGTGGAACTATTGTGTTTGTATGAACCCTGATGTACTGTCAGGAAATTGTCCTCTGGAAGGCAACAAGATGTTTGTGTACTTCTCTTTTCTCAGTAATCACAGACTTGCACTGCCTATTGCTACTGCATGAAACAGTTTCCTGATGTCCAGATGTACGGCAGAGAGCTTTTAAGAAAATTTGTTGCCTTATACAGTTGAAAAGTCTAAGGGTTTTCTACATTTTTACATTTAATAACGAATCTGATGTTCAAATAATGTCATCAGAAATCTGCTTTCTTTGGCATTGACTTCATTCTCAGGTAGGATATATACCAGTATCTTCAGGTTCGCATAAACCTGTTTAATGTCTCTGTGGGGAAAAAGATCCCCAATAGGTCCATCAAAGGATCCTGCATCTGTGTTTTTGTCCTGCATTGGATCACATGAACATCTTAGAACCAACATTGGAACAGGAAAATGAATGTCTCTAATTGGTCCAGTTAGGGACACATGTCTAGTAGAATTGTGGATTAAGGGTCATGTCAGCTCTCTGAATTGCCAGGATTAAGAATGGGAAGGAATGATTTCCAAAAGAATTGAAATTGTTACTCACAAGAAGAGGGAATGGGTGCCAGTAAGGCAAAACCAACAGACATGATCTATGTAGAAGGTTATATTATAATTTATTATGTAAATCAGGAACATTTACACAAAAACTAATTTTTTAAAAGGCATTGATTGTTGTTAATTTTAAGAGGCATTAAGTGACTCATAAACTCATACTGACTTGTAAAACAGAACAAGGTGAAACTGACATACAAATAAGTTCTGATTAAACATCAACTAGTTCAGACCATATATGCCAAGATAAAATCAAGAAAACTGATTTAATAGGACTTAGGGCTTCTGAAGTCCACTGACTGGTTGAGCAACTCACCTAGTTCACAAAATCTCACCAGTCTCTGCAAGAACTTTCTTACTTGACTCTTAGGCCCTAAAACCATTCTATATGACTAACCCCAACCTTCAAATCCCTGACTTTCCCCTTTTGAGATATTTCTGAGACTCTAAAAAAGCAGTGCTCTCCCATGTTCAACACATTTAATAAATTAAGTTTCATATGATGAAGAGGTTTCACCGATGGTGTTTGTATGGGGACTTCATGAAGTCCAGGAAAGTGCCTGGACTTTTAAAGTGAAAACATGGAGTTCGGTATGGCTGAAGCTGAGTGAGTCAGAAGGAGTGTAGTGGGAAATAAAATGTAAGAGAGGGAAGAGGAATAAACCATGGAGAGATTTATTGGCCATTTTGAGGATATGATGTTATTATAAGTGCAAAGTGAGGCACTGAAAGATTTTGAGAAGAGAAATGATATATATTGACTTCATGCAAAAGGTCTCACTTTAGCTGTTGAGTTGGGAGTAGAATATAGGAGGACAAAGGTAAGAGAGAGTCAGTTAGTTGGGAAGCTATTGAAATAATAAAGGCAGGAGACAGTGGTAACTTGGTCAATGTGACAGAAGCGGAGACAGCGAGAAAAGATCAAATTCTGGATGTATTTTGCAAGTAGACCAGTGAGATTAACTAATGCATTAGATGTGGGGATAAGAAAGAAAGAAGAGTCAGGGATGATTTTAAAATTTACGACCAATGAACTTCACTTTACGTAATGTCTTCCAGACTCATGATGTTGTCACAAATGACAGGATTTTATTCTTTTTTATGGGTGAATAGTATTTCACTGTGTATATATGCCACATTTTCTTTATCTATTCATATATTGATGGATACTTAGGTTGATTTTGTATCTTAGTTATTGTGAATAGTGCTCAATAAACACGGGAGTACAGATATGTTTTCAGCATACTGATTTCCTTTCCTTTGCATATATATCCAACAGTAGAATTGCTGGATTATATGGTAGTTCTATTTGTAGTTTGTTTGCTTGTTTGTTTGTTTGTGGTTTTTTTTGAGGAAACTCTATCCTGTTCTCCATAATGGCTGTACCAGTTTACATTCCCACCAACAGTGTTTAAGAATTCCCTTTCTTCACATCCTTACCAGCATTTGCTATCTTTTTTTGTCTTTTTGATAATAAACATTCTAACTGGAGTGAGAGATAATATCTCACTGTGGGATTTGCACGTCCCTGCTTGGTGTTGTTGAGCATTTTTTCATATATTTGCTGGCCATCTATATGCATTCTTTTGAGAAATGTCTGTTCACATCACTTGCCCATTTTTACTTGAATTATATGTTTGTTGTTGATTTGTTTGAGTTCCTTATATATTATGGATATTAATTCCTTGTTATATGATATTTTACAAATATTTTCTCCCATTTTGTAGGTTGTCTTTTCACTCTGTTGGTTGTTTCCTTTGCTGTGCAGAGACTTTTAGTTTTACATAATTCCATTGACAAATAATTATATATGATTAACTCTTAAGAGATGGGCACAAACTGAGGACTTTTCTGATTTTTAAGGGAGGAATGGGGCTATGTGGTAGATGTTATTAATTTATCCTGAAGTTTATTTATTCATTAAACTTGTATTTATAGATGCCTCTCTTGAGCTCTGCACGTATTAACTATTGTAGATAAATAGGTAAACCAAATAGGCATGGTCCCTGTGTCCCTTACCTTATAATCTAATGGAAGAGAAAACTAACAAGTAAATAAACAAACATATGCTTAAAATTTGTGATAAGCTCTACTGTTAATAAAAATATAATTGCTGCTGGGAAACCTTTTATGAAAGCTAGACTGTAAAAAGGACTATAGTGGTCTATGGAATGTAAAGGAGAATACCTTAGACAAAATAGTCATGAAAAAGCAGAGATGATAATTAATTTGAGATTCGAAAATAAGAGAAAGCCCTCTGAGCAAAGATTGGAAGACAGTGCTCCTACCAAAATTCTTGAGTCAGAAAAGAGATTAGAAACTGGAAAAAAACATGGTGGCTGGAGCTTAGTGAGTGAAAACTTACGTGTTTGAAATAAAATTATAGAGTCAAGGAGGAAAAAGGTCTTTCTTGGCCTTGTAGGATTTCATGACACGTGCAATGGGAGGCCATCTAAGGGTTTTGAGCAAGGGAAAATAATTTTTAAAAAGTTCACTCACTTTCTGGGTGGAAAACAGATTGGAAGGTTGCAGTCAAAGAGACTGGTTGAAAGGCTCCAGAAATATTCTAAAGAAAAAAAAATGATTGTGTGGAAGAAATGGTGGTAGAGTTAAGTAGTGGATTGAGCCACTTTTGGTGATAGAATTGAAAGGGCATATTAATAAATTAGATATGGGAGATGTGGCAATAACTTTCCATTAGGAATTTTAAAATCTTCCACTAAAGAATCCCATATTTTGTGTCTTTCTAGTTAATTGTTCTCCTGGAATCTGTCCAAATAAATGAAAGCACTGTTTATGATGTTGGTGCTTGATCCTCAATTGTTATGTGCTCATATTGAAAACTCATTGAAACATAAAGAATCCAATTCAATATATATCTGAAAAATAAGGATATATCTTATTAGCCAAAAAGAAATGGATGCTGAATAGGAACTCTATAAAATACACACTCTCTCTCACACACTGTAAAAAAAACAAAACCAAACATCTTTAGAATGTAACTCTTCAATGTTTTTTTACTCATAAGAAAGAAATATGCTACCTTAACATTAAAGTTTATTGTGTAATTCATTCATTACAGTCCCCCAAATGAAAATCATAGCCTTCTTAAAAATAGAATTATTATTAAAAATATCTTCTTAGATTTCAGATGTGGCTAACTAGTTGAGATATTATTAAAAGCTTAGATCTATGCTGTTGTGTTATGATTAGAAATAAAATTTCCTATCCAATTACTCTGGATTTCACTCTAGTTAACAGAGTGCATAGTTGAAAATATAAAGAGAGAAAGTTTTACTTAGTCAATAAAACTGCATTTTATCTTCTTTCTTAAGGCATTTTGTTTCTACCAAAGACTGAAAATAATAAATTATTAACTTTCTCATTTCTCTTCATTTTTGAAAGAAAATAAAAAGAAGCATCCCCTTCTAAGAAAATTGTGTAGAAAAGTAGAATGAATATAACTGTCGCTGTTCTCTTCAGTTTTGTCTTCAAATTGAACCCTTAACCAATACGAGGGGAGAAAATCTCCCTCAAAATCCAGGAACCACGTGACTGCTATTTATTCAGACTTTGACTCTTTTTACATGCTGAACCCCTTGGAGAATACAGTTTGTGTCTTTCTTTTTAAAACATGGATTTTATTGAAATTACTTTTAAATTTATTCTCAATTCATTCTCCATAAAACTTAAGCCGTAATTTAAAGCAGTTGAAGACACAAGAGATGTTAAAATAGTAGAGAAAAATAGATGTTTATTCTAGAAAGAATGGTGCACATTTGAAAATACCCGAAATATAATCGTTTGTGGGAGAAATCAAGAAAATGTTTTAAAAAACTTGTTTCTGATTGTACAAATGATAAGATTTTCATAAAAACAAACATCAAACTATAGTGGCATTCTTGTTTTCCATCATTTTTAACTTTGCTAAAAATATAAAACAAAAAATTAAAAATGTGCCAGAGTGCAGAGGATGTGAAAGAACCGATTAGATGTCATTTCTGTTGATAAGCTTTTTAAAAGGCAGCTGTAGCTCTTTTGCTGAGGCAGTGGGGAATGGGGGTAGTTGAAGCCTTAAGTAGTAAAAAGGCAATCAGCGTTTTATATATCACACCCCTCTGAAGCTCTAGACTTACACCCTCATACCTTGTCAATACTCTAGAAGGTCATAGAAAGATGAAGTACGGTTGAGCTACACTGGCTGGAATTTCCAATAGGACTACCAATATAGCGTAGAACACCAAGCTGACAATGAGTTAGAAGTTCATTCTCATGAGAAGATAGTTAATCACCGATCGAGCTAGGATACTGAGAGACGTTAGGGTTTAGCCATTGTCCAAGCATACTATGTGCATAGTCCCAAGCTCTGCAGGGTTCTCGAAGTAATTAGGTAAAAAGCCAGGCCAGCCCAGGAGCAAGCCCATCTCAATTTCAATGTGATTACCTCTTACAGTAGCTCTGGCTCCTCAATATCATAGGTCAAATCATTATCTTGAACATCCCCCAGTCAGCAGCTGCAGCCTCCCCTTGGCACTTGTTAGAAATACAAACTCTTGGATCCCAGTCCAGGCTTGAATTAGAAACTCTAGGGCTAAGGACCCAGCAGTCTGTGTTTTCACAAACCCTCCAGGTGATTATGATGCAAGCTAAAGTGTAAGAAACACACAAAAATAGTTTTCAATCTTGACAGCATTAAAAAATACTGACTCATGGACCCTACCCTCAGAGATTTTGATTTAATTGTTCTTAGGAGCAGCCTGGATTTAAAACAATTTCCTTAAAGTTTTCTAGTATTTAACAGGGTGACCATCATTGACTAAAGGAAGATTTCAGTTTCCTGGGGGACATATCAACTCAATGGGGCCAACCCCCTAGATCACTGTAATCAAGTCTTTCTCTACCCACACAATTCCACACAATCCCAATTTTCACCCCCACTTTGGAAACTTAATATTGGTACAAAAACTATGCAGAATGAAACCCTTTCACATGCTGTATAATTTCTTGCAGACTCAAACAAGAAAGGTGGCAGCAAATGTCACAGGTCCTTAGGAATTTTTCTAGATTAGGACATTCCCTTCTTCCTGGTGGTTTTTTGTTTTTAAGTTAATGTGACTCATTGCTGAGTCTATTCTCGGTGTCCAAGTTCAAGTTCATTAATAGGTTCGCTCACATGATGGCTTTGTGACTTTGCGTACTTCAGGGAGTCACTTTTCAGTTACATTCTATTATGTATCTAGGAAATCTGGCGCCAGATAAAATGATTCATCCTTCTAATTTTTTACTTAAAATATTAAATTACACCACAGTCTGTGGTGTTCTGTGACACTCTTTTCCTCTCAGAGATGACTGTGACTGTCAGCTTTCACATCACTCATCTTTGTTCTTACTCTCTAGTGTGTGTGTGTCTGTGTGTATATATATATATATATATATATATATATATATATATATATATATAGGATATAGATCTATATCCTATATAGGACATATATCTATATCCTATATAGGATATAGATCTATATCCTTTTAAGTCGTCCATGGTTCTACTCGTAATGCTTCTTGCAGTTGATAAAAATTACCAGGTTGTATCGATCATTTCCGTCATGGATGATTCAGCTATTCATACAGACGTAATTGCTTTGTTTCAAAAACACTTGTGGAAATGGCATTTTGGGATACTGAGATGGCAGCAGATATCTGAAGGTAAAATGAATAATGTGTGTGTATTACTGTGACTTTTTCTTTCTTCTCTGGACCTTATGAGTGGAGGTTTTGAGAATATATAGGGGACCCTTGGTCAGTTGGATGTGACTAGTTCCCTTAAAAACATCAGTTCCCTTTTTTAAAAAATGCAGTATAGTGGCTGAGAATGTAGATTGTGGAGCCAAATTATACCAGTGGGAGTGTGAAGCCCAGCTTTGTTGTCTACTATCTGTGTGAGCTTATACAAGCTATTTAACCTTTTAATGCCTGTATATTTCATCTTTAAACTTGGAACGGAAATTACATTCTTGCTGAGGACGGTCTTACAGATTAAGCCAGTTAACGTGTGTAAAGCATTTAGAACAAGGCTTTTCACATAATAAGATCTCAATAAATCTTATTATATGTGTAAAGATCTTGCTATTCTTACATTCCAATTCATGAATCTAAGTTTTTAAAAGTTGTAATCACTGGATAATATAATGAGACAAAACATGAACTCAATTTAGTCTGCAATCATTTTTATATCTTTGAGGATTTTTAAAATAAATGTAGCAAAAACCCTTGAGTTTCACAGCTGTATCCAAGCTGGGCTGACTCGCTCTTGCATGGGGCCAGTCACTGGGATCCCTATGAGCCCTTCACTAACTCCCATACAGATGTGATGCTCCCACCAGGCAGCAGGGGATTGGTTTCAGGACTCCACGGACACCATAATTTTCAGATGCTATAGTACCTTACATAAAATGCTGTAGTATCTGTATACAGCTTGTGAACATCCTCCCATATACTTTAAATCATCTCCAGATTATATATAATATCTAATACAATGTAAATGCTATGTAAATATTTGTTATACTGTATTTGTATTATTTTTAATTGTATTGTTATTTGTTGTTGTTTTATTTTTTTAATATTTGGTTGGTTTCATCCATGCATGTGGAACCTGTGGCTATTAGTCCACTAGAGCTACTGTGAGAGAATACTGCAGATTGGGTGGCTTTAACAACGGAGATTTATTTTCTCCCATTCTGGAGACTGGAAGTCCAAGATCAAGACGTTGGCAGGTTTGGTTTCTCCTGAGGTATTTCTTTTTGGCTTGCAGATGGCTGCCTTATTGTTGTGTTCTCACATGGTCTTTGCTCTACATACAGTAACCCTTCGTGTCTCTTTCTCTTCTTACGAGGGCACCAGACATATCAGATTAGGGCCCCACCCTTATGACCTCATTTAACCTTAATTACCTCTCTGAAGTTCCTCTCTTCAAAGACAGTCACATTTAGGGTTAGGGCTTCAATATATAAATTTAGAGGGGACACAATTCAGTTTACAACAAAGTAAATATAAATCCTCTTTGAAAAAAAGTAACCTCAACCCAGGCCTTAAAAATCTCCATGAATTTACATTAGGGAGTTGAATACAATTGCCATTAAAAAGAGCTATAAAACACATAAAGAAAAAAATCAGGTGAGGGGGAGTGAGCAGAAACAAAAACTGTCAAAATAATTATCCTAAGGATCTTACACATAAGGATGCTAGGGCCTATTTAGGATATAAAAAAGCAAATTATGTCAAAATATATAAAGAAACTTAAAAAGAATGAAAACAGCAGCCGAAAACAAATGAGTATAAGAAAAACAGATTAGCACTGTTTTGTTTCTAGTTTACACAATTTCAAACTTACAAAAATTATAAAAATAAAAATAATACAAGGAACACCAGTAGACATTTTACCTAAATTTGTCTATTAACGTTTTACCCGGCCGGGCGCGGTGGCTCACGCCTGTAATACTAGCACTCTAGGAGGCCGAGGCAGGCGGATCGTTCTGAGCTCAGGAATTCGAGACCAGCCTGAGCAAGAGCGAGACCCCATCTCTACCAAAAATAGAAAGAAATTAATTGGACAGCTAAAAATATATACAGAAAAAATTAGCCGGGCATGGTGGCACATGCCTGTAGTCCCAGCTATTCGGGAGGCTGAGACAGTAGGATTGCTCGAGCCCAGGAGTTTGAGGTTGCTGTGAGCTAGGCTGACGCCACGGCGCTCGCCCCAGGCAAGAGAGTGAGACTCTGTCTCAAAAAAAAAAAAAAAAAAAAAAACCATTTTACCCTATTTTGCACATACAGATGCAACTTGACTTATGATGGGGTTACATATTGATAAATCTATCCTAAGTTGAAAATTCATTTAATAACCTGATAAACTCATTGTAAAATCAAAAAATTGTTAATTAAACCATTTTAAGTCTAGATGTTCCTTGATTTATATGGGGTTATGTCCTGATAAACACATGATAAAGTTGAAGAATCATTAAGTTGTACCATCGCTGAGTCCAGATGAATTATATATCTAATATATTAAATAAAGAAAAGGCAGTATATATTCCCATGATTAGTAATTGCTAGTATTTTTAAACCATGGATTTTTAGATTCAAAAAGATTAAAGAATCTTAATAAGGATAAACAAAAAGAAATTTGCTAGTAGAAATTTTAGTGAAACTGCAGACCAGTGAAACTTGAAAAGCTGAAACTTGAAAGCTGAATAGTGAAATTTGAAAGCTAGAGGAATGAATGAATAGACCTATTATCAACAAAAAAAATGGCAATTAGAATTATAGCTGATTCCTCAACATCACCAATGAAAGCCAGAAGACAGTAGAATTTGTTCCTTCAAGTTCAAAGGAAAAATAACTGCCAATCTCTAATTATGTCTCCAGATAAACATGCATTTAGAATGAGGGTGAATAAAAACATTTTCAGGTAAAAGAAACAATAAAAATTAAAACAACAACAACAAAAAACTTTTCTGAAGATATTCCTACCAAAAGACCTTCACTGTAGGAATTTCTAAAGGATACAATTCAGAATGGAGGAAAATAATCCCAGAAGGATGACCCAAAATATCAGAAGTAAATGGTAAAATATCAGCAAATATTATGTGTGTTTAAACCTAAATAAATATTGACAGTAGAAAACAACCATACGCAGATAGTAAAAAAAGCAAGGCAGAATTAAACTACTGTATAACAGTTTTATGTAAGATTGGAAAGGATCCTGTAAGGATCGAAAGGAGGAAAGAAATGTAAAATAAAAGATTAAAGGTCATTATAACAAAGAAACATACTGACCAATCTTAAGTATGAATATAAATCCATATAGATTGATACCAAAGTTATATTAATGCATTTGAAAGGAGGAAAAAAACATGAACTTCCAAAGAATGAAGAAAGAAAATAATTCAGCAAAATTCAGCACCCGGTTGTAAGCAGTTATTTCTACTGACACATGATAATTGTAAATATTTATGAGGTGTGTGTGATATTTTGATACATGCACACAATATGTAATGATCAAATCCATCACCTCAAATATTTATCATTACTTTGTTAACATTTCAACTCTAGCAATATTGAAATATGCAATAAATTATTGCTGGCTCACCCTCTTATGCTATCAAGCAGTAGAACTTACCCCTTCTGCCTGTTGGTACCCATCAACCAACCGCTCTCTTCAGCCCCCAACCGCATGCTTCACAGTCTCTGGTAACCATCATTCTACTCTCTGTTTCCTAGAGATTAACATTTCTTAGCTTTCACATATGAGTGAGAACATGAAATATTTGTCTGTCTGTGCCTGGCTTATTTCACTTAACATAATGACCTCCAATTCCATCCATATTTCTGCAAATGACATGATTTAACTTTTTTTATGGTTGAATACATCTGTTGGACATTTTTATATCTTCTCTTCAGAAATATCTATTCAGATCCTTTGCCCACTTTTTAATAAAATTTTTTGAGTTATTTTGCTGTTGAATGTTTGAGTTCCTTATATATTCTTAATATCAGTCTCTTGTTGAATGAATAGTTTGCAAATATTTTCTTTCATTCTATAGGTTTTCTCTCACTCTGTTGATTGTTTCTTTTGCTGTGCAGAAGCTTTTTAGTTTAACATAGTTCCTTTTGGCCATTTTTGTTTTTGTTGCCTATGCTTTTGAAGTCTTAGTTATAAAATC
Organism: Indri indri; assembly: GCA_004363605.1. NCBI lineage: Eukaryota > Metazoa > Chordata > Mammalia > Primates > Indriidae > Indri > Indri indri. The sequence continues at coordinate 23,092 of RJWJ010011255.1, forward strand.
TTTACGTTGACCAATGCTCTGAAGTGTTTCCACTTTTTCCCCTCTGTTTTCTATAAAATGACTTACTTTTATAGTTCCAGATTTTATGTTTAATTCTTTAATTCATTTTGGCTTGATTTTTGTATATGGTGACAGTAAGGGACAGATTCATTCTTCTTCATATGGATATCATTTTCCCAGAACCAAATATTGGAGAGGGTGTTCTTTCCCCAATGTATGTTCTTGGCATCTTTGTGGAAAATCAGTTAGCTACAAATATGTGGATATCTTTTCTGGGTTCTCTATTGTGTTCCATTGATCTATCTGTCCGTTTTTATACCAAATACCATGCTATTTTGGTTAGTATAGTTTTGTAGTATATTTTAAGTCAGGTAGTGTGATGCCCCCAGCTTTGTTCATTTTGTTCAGTATTACTTTGCCTACTTGGGGTCTTTTCTGGTTCCATATGAATTTTAGGATTTTTTTTTCTATTTTCATGAAGAATATCATTGGCATTTTCATAGGGAATACATTGAATCTGTAGATTGCTTTGGGTTGTATGGTCATTTTAACAATATTAATTTTTCCAACCCATAAGCATGAAATGTCTTTCCACTTGTTTGTGTCATCTTTAATTTCTTTAATTAATGTTTTGTAGTTTTCGTTGTAAAGGTCATTCACCTTCTTGGTTAAGTTTATTCTTAGGGTTTTTTTGTAGTATTGTAAATGGGATTGCTTTCTTGATTTCTTTTTCAGCTTGTTTGTTAACGAAGTATTGAAATGCTACTGATTTTTTTATGTCCATATTGTACCCCGAACCTTTGCCGAATTTATCTGGAATAAGAGTTTTTGGTTGAGTCTTAAGGTTTTTCTGTATATAAGATCTGTAGACAGGGACAGTTATCTGTAGACAGGGACAGTTTGACTTTCTCTTTTCCAATTTGGTGCCATTTCTTTCTTTCTCTTGCCTAATTCAGCTAGGACTTCCAGTACTATGTTGAATAAGCATGAAGAAAGTGGACATCCTTGTCTTGTTCTAGTTCTTACAGGAAAGGCTGTCAGTTTTTCCCCATTCAGTATGATTTTTGCTGTGGGTTTATCATATACGGCCTTTATTATGTTGAGGAATGTTCCTTCTGTGCCTAGTTTGTTGAGAATTTTTGTCATTAAGGAATATTGAATTTCATCAAATACTTTTTCTGCATTTTTTGAAATGATCATATGGTTTTTGTCCTTTATTCTATTGTTGTGACATATCATATTTATTGATTTGCGTATATTGAACCTTTCTTGCATCCCTGAAATTAATTCTATTTGGTCATTGTGTATCGTATTTTTGATGTGTTGTTGGATTTAGTTTGCTCATATTTTGTTGAGGATTTTTGAATATATGTTCATCAAGGATATTCACCTATAGTTTTCTTTTTTTGTTGTTAAGCCCTTGTCTTGTTTTGTCAAGGTAATGATAGCCTTGTAGAATAAGTTACAAAGATACCCTTTTCTTTAATTTTTTTGGAATTGTTTGAGAAGAATTCGTGTTAGTTTTTTATAAGTTTGGTAGAATTTGGTAGTAAAGCCATCCAGTCCTGGGCTTTTCTTTCATGGGAGACTTTTTATTACTAATCCAATCTCCTGACTCATTATTTCTCTGTTTAGTTTTTCTGTTTCTTCTTGGTTCAATCTGAGTAGGTTGTATATGTCTAGGAATTTATCCATTTCCTCTAGGTTTTCTAATTTGTTAGCATGTAGTTGTTCATCATAGTCTCCAGTGATCTTTCACATTGTTTGATGTCAGTTATAATGTCTCCTTTTCCATTTCTGAATTTATTTATTTGGGTCTCTCCTCTTTTTCCCTTGTTTTTTTCCTGGTCTAATCAGTTGATTACTGATTTTGTTTATCTTTTTAAAAAAACAACTTTCTGCTTTGATATTTATTATTTCTTTCCTTCTAATAATTTTGGGTTTGATTCATTCTTGCTTTCCTAGTTCCTTGAGTTGCATAATTGGTTATTTTAAATCTTTCTACTTTTTTGATGTAGGCATTTATTGCTATGAATTTTCCTTTTAGCATTGCTTTTGCTGTGACCTATAAGTTTTTGTATGTTGCATTTCCATTCTCATTTGTTTCAAGACTTTTTTTAAAATTTCCATCTTAATTGTTTAGAATTGTTATATCCTCTTTCTGAATTGATCCCTTTATTATTATATTATTATATTATCTTCTTTGTCTCTAACTCTTTATGCAGTTGTCGACTTGTCTGTTTTTTCCAATGTAAGTATAGCTACTCCTGCTTACTTTGGGTTCCCATTTGCATGCAATATACATTTTTCTTACCCCTTCATTTTCAGTCTGTATATCTTTACAGGTGAAACTAGTTTCTTGTAGGCAGCACATAGGTGGGTTGTGTCTTATATCCATTCATACACTCTGTGTCTTTTAAGTGGGGAATTTAATCCATTTAACTGCAAGGTTATTATTGATAGGTGAGAACTTATTCCTATAATTTTGTTAATTGTTTTCTGTGGGGTTTTTTTTGTATATCCTTTGTTCCTTTTTTCCTCTTTTGTTATTTATTAATGTAGATTGGTGGTTTTCTGTAGTGGTAACATTTGACTCCTTTCTCTTTTTCATTTGTGTATCTACTCTATCTATGAGTTTTACACTTTCATGTGTTTTCATGATGGTAGATATCATCTTTTTGCTTCCAAATATAGGAATCCCTTAAGCATTTCTTGCAGGACCAGTCAAGTGATGATGAATCCCCTCAGTTTTTCCTTGTCTGGAAAGGACAATATTTTTCCTTCATTCTTGAAGGATAACTTTGTTAGCTATAGTATCCTTGGATGGCAGGGTATTTTTTTCTTCATCACTTTGAATATATTATCCCATTCTCTCCTGGCCTATAAAGTTTATTTTGATAAATCCACTGTTAGTCTGATAGGGATTCCCTTATACATGATTTGACATTTTTCTCTTGCTGTTTTTGAATTCTTTCTGTTTTTGACTTTAACAGTTTGACTATAATGTGCTTTGGAAAATATCTTTTTGGATTGAAACTATTTGGGGGTCTGTGAGCTTTTTGAAACCGGATGTCTCTATCTCTTGCAAGACTTGGGAAGTTTTCAGCTATTATTTTGTTAAATAAGCTTTCTATGCTTTTGCTCATCTATTCTCTTACTGGAACTCCCAGAATTAAATATTTGGTTGTGCATGATGTCCTATATGCAGACTTTCTGCATTCTTTTTTATTCTTCTTGCTTTTCTTTTTTAACTGGTTTGTTTCAAAAGACTTATATTCAAGTTCAGAAATTTATTTTTTCATTTGATCTAGTCTATTGGTAAAGCTCTCAGCTGTATTTTTTATTCCATTCATTGTTTTCTTTGGTCTAGGATTTATGCTTAGTTCTTTTATATGATATCTTCTCTTTGTTAAATTTCTTGTTCAGGCCATGAATTGTTTTCCTAATTTCTTTGTATTTTTTAAATCTGTGTTCTCTTGTACCTCACTTAGTTTTTAAAATACCATTATTTTGAATTTGTTTTCAGGCATTTTATAAGTTTCCTTTTTTGGCATCTGTTACCACAGAATTATTGTGTTCTTTGGAGATGGCATGTGTACTTGTTTTTTCATCTTTCTTGTGTCCTTATGTTGGTATCTGCGTATATGGTGTAACAGTTGCTTCTTCCAATTTTATGGATTGGCTTTCACAGGGAAAAATTTTTTCCTATAGATGTATGTATAGTTTTGGTTGGGTAGAGTACTTTGGCTTTGATTCTGGGTGGGCAGAGTAGTGTAGTATCCACATGATTTCTTTGGTTATAATCATATTAGTGATGTTTGTGAGTTCCTCAGTGCCTTAGACTATAGTTGTTAGTGGAGGCTGTTGTTAAGCTTTGCAGGGGAAATGGACACTAGACAGGCTGGTCCTCAGGCACCAGAGTCTGTGGCAGCAGACAAGGCAGGCCTCTCCTCAGATGGTATGCATGGGTGCCAGTCATGGCAGGTGGAGTAGGTTGATCCCTATGTTCCTGGTTGGTGTGCTCTTGTATCAAAGTTGGTGGGTGTGGCAAGACTATTCTCAGGGCCCCAAATGGTGTATGAAGACACCAGCAGTGGTGGACAGAGTGGGTCAATCCCCAGGCCCCTGGACAATGTATGTGAGTGCTAGTGGTAGGAGCAGTGGATGGGGCCAGTCTGTCTTCAGGCCCCCTGATGGTGCATGTAGGTGCTGGCTGTGGCAAGTGGGGAAGACTGATCTCCAGATGCCCAGATGACGCACTTGGACACAGGCAGCAGTGAGCAGGTGGACTTGTCCTCAGACCCCAGATGACACACTCAGGTGCTGGCAGTGATAGCGCTGGGCAGGACAGGTCTGTTCTTAGGGCCTTGGGTGGTGCATAGTCAGTGGTGGCAAGGGTGGGTGAGTGAGTCAATCCCCAAGCCTCTGGAAGATGTGCATGGGTATTGGTGTGCCCGGTGGGCCTCTCTGCAGGTCCTCCCAAGAGTGTGAGTGAGTGCTGGTGGTGGCAGGTTGATCACAAGGACCCTAGATAACATGCATGGGCACCAGTGGTGGGTGGGGTAGAATTCTTCTCAGACACACAGATCTCCAGATTATTTTCATCAGTCCCTGTCCTGTTCTCACTCTCAGGGCTGAAATATGCAAGGAGGCACATGCAACTCAGAGCACCATAAGCTGCCGTGGGGACTGGCAGTGTCACAGAAGAGTGTACCAACTTTCACTGGCCAATGCAAGCATGCAGCTGAGCCATTCAGCACTTTACATTAAGAGTAAAACTGTTCTCTCTTTTCAGTAAACAAAGTCTTACAGGTTAAATTGTATTTCTCAAAAAGCTGTGTTGAAATCCTAACTTCCAGTATCTCAGAATGTGAACTTATTTAGAAATAAGGTTATTGCATGTATAATTAGTCAAGCATGTATAATTAGTCAGGTCCTACTGAAGAAGGGTGAGCCCTTAATGCAATATGGCAGTTGTCCTTATAAGAACGGGAGAAGAGACAAAGAGATGGACACACAGAGAGAAGATGGTCATATGATGATGGAGACAGAGATTGAAGTGATGCAACTATAAGACAAAGAACACTAAGGATTGCCGAGAAATACCAGAAGCTAAAAGAGACAACAAAATAATCTTTCCTACAGCTTTCATTGGGAGAATATGCCTGCCAAAAGCTTTATTTCAGACTTCTAGCATCCAGACCTGTGAAGGAATAAATGTCTGTTGTTTTAAGCCACAAAGTTTGTGGTTCTTTTTATAGCAGCTATAGAAAGCCAGTATACCAAGAATAGAAATATTTAAATTAATCTGATAAATTATATGTGCCAAAACCTATAGCAAACATCATACTTAATGATGACATGGTACAGTCATTTCTTTATAATAAAAATGCATTTTTTCCTTACACTATACAGAAAAATCAAATCCAGGTACATAAAACCATTAATACAAAAAGAAAATCCCCCACATTTTTGACAGAGTACCTAGGAAAATATCTTTATGATTCCCTTAAAAGTGGTAGAAAAAGACATATTTTTATAAAAGGCATACACCATAAAGAAAAAAACAGTTGTGTAAAGACACATGAATTATAACTTTTCATAGCCACAATATATTCAATAGCCTCTAACTAAAAATATGACAGTAAATAATTGAATTGTGAGATTTTTATGCAGTACAATGTTATATAGTCATGAAAGTGCATGCACTAAAGTTACACTTATGCATGTGGAGGAATTTTATAAGTATAATCTCACAAATAAATTACAATTTGCAAAAGAATGTAGAGTATATAATTTATACAGATGTTTTAAAACATTTGAAATAACATTATGTATTACTTATAATAAAAATTTATATAAGAAAATGTATAAATAAATGATGTTATCATTATCATAATGGTAACATTATCTCTGGTAGTAGGAGTAGGGCTATTGCCAGGGAGAAAATGTGAGAGAGTTTCATCTATAAAGCCTAATTTTGCATTTACTATACTTTTCTAGTTCTTCTTTATTTCATAATAATTTTAAACAATGGCACCTCTATAGCCCCAATTGATAAAATCTGACCTACTTAAAGTTTCAATAATTGCACAGAAAGGTTTTATACTCTGGAAGGAGATATTTTACTGGTACCTCTATTTCTTTATACTTTCCTCTATGCTACAAATATTTTGAGTATCTATGTATGTCAAGGATAGCATCAGGTATTTATATCATTCCTCCAAAAGAAATAGAAAATTATTTTATATTATTATCCTAGTCCCTCCTAGGTGTAACAACGTTTGATCCATTTGGTCCAAATTTGTGATGACTCCCCCCATAGGGATCTCTCTTGGAATATTCTCTCTGAGGGCACTAGAAAGTGCATGGGTACCTTCTTCTTAAGCCTTCTTCCCTTGGTCTATTATTGATCATCAGGTGGAAGCTTTGCTAGTTGCTATGTTTTTAAGACGTGGCTTTATTTTCTATCCCTCTGAAATGATTACTTCCCTTTATTTATCTCTCTGAGCAGAAAAACAAATCCTTTCTTCTCTTTTTACTTTTTTCTCTTTTATTTTTCAAATTGCCCTAAATCTAACAGAAGGACATGGAAATATAATGTGGTTCATTGCTGATGACTTTCACATGTTCAGATCAAGCTTTTGCACATGCAGCAACTACTACAAGCTGAATGCTAATCACTGTGAACTCCCTACCTACTCTGAATATATTTTATTGTAAATATTTATAATTTCCAGAAAATCAGAGAAGTAGCATCCATGGTCTTCATAATTTTTTTTTAAAGATATGTCTGCTTTATTCCATTGTGGAGATTGAAAATGACTTGAGGAAATCCATTATTTTTCTAGCACATTTTTATTTAGTAAGTTTCTCAAATAGCATTTGTCTTCAAATCTTTTCACATTTTTTACCAGCACCTGGCTCAGAAGGAGTCATCATTTATTGGCCATATAGAAAGGTTAACTATTTGGGGAAAAATATATTTGTAATTTATGAAAGTTTCCTAAAATATATTACTTGCTGAGACTTTTCTATTTTGAAGTCTCAATGCAGTGGCTCTGCTCAATGTACCACATAGATATAGCACATTATATTAACCTTCCAGATGGGTTTTGTCAGTGTTCTTGCTTGCCATGCAAGTGTCAGATGACTAGACAGAGTATCAGATAATGAGGTCCTGAAGCTGTCAATCTGTTCACTGTCATCTAAGGTAGGCTTATTGGACCTTGGATTCACTGCGCTGCTCTTGTGGGGAGGAAGAATGAGAACAGACAGTGGCTGTATGTACAACTAGAGTGGAATAATCCAAAAAGGGTGTGTTGAAGTCATGCTATTTACACCGGGGCTCAATTTAATGAACTACTGTTGAATGACAGTAATAGAAACTATGTTGTCATAAGGGAAACAGAGATGGAGATACTAAGTTTGGGTGAACTTATAAGCTATCCATCCATAGGGTAAATTTTAAAATTATAGAGAATTGTAACTTTGCAATGGATAGCCATATGTTGTGTCAGAAGTAAAATAGAGGGCCTTGAGGCAAATAATGTGAAAGGGGTCTCCAAGATTTCACTGTTTAAAAAAGTAGCAAACCCCTATAGCACCTCTAGGTAGGGGAGTGGTGTGTGTGTGTGTGTGTGTGTGTGTGTGCGCGCGCGCGCGCGCGCGTGTGTGTGTGTGTGTGTGTGTGTGTGTGTGTGTGTGTAGGAGGTAGAATTGACACAGTTCCTGAAGGTAGTTTGTACAGTGATTGTGCTCAAGGTCAAAACCATTCATCAAAGACAAATGCATAGCCATTTTATTTGACAAGTACTTAAGATTACTCCCTGGCTTTTTAGTTACATTTGTGCTTGTAATGTTTGATTCAAACCACATTTGAGGAGTTTACTGTCATGACTTTTTGGCTAACTGCTGCAGGTCAGCCCACGACAAATAGTCAGACAAGGAAAAATGTTGGACGAAGAAAAGGGTCCAACGGAAAGCAACATCTAATATTCCAGACTTGGCAGCACGCAGGAGGACAGGTGGCAGAAATCTTTCATGCTGAAAAGCAGTCTGAAAGGTGACATTGAACATGGGTAATAGAGAAAGGTTTAACAGTCCAATTCCCCAATTTAGAAATGCTACTGAGAACCCAGTGTTCCATAGGACAAGGATCAAAATTCTCAGCTAAAGGCAGTTTGTATGTAGAAAGAAAAAGGGCATTGCTATAAATATCAGACGGTTTATTGCATGCCATGCCAGAGGGAAGATAATGAAAGCAGTATCATATTCGCTAAGGTTGAAAATAAATCTGGGGTAAATACCTCTACCAGAATCCCGAGGTATGGATGTTAAAACATAAATGAGGGATCTTTAGCATTTTACAATGTAATTTGCTTTAAAATTTAGACAAACTGTGTATTACTGATGACAGAAATGTACCATATAGGGAGAAAAATGTGCAGATTTTAGAACAGTATTATGGGACCTGCTTCTAAGTTTCATGCAGGCGATTAAATTATTCAAAGACTTTGAAAAGACACATAAGAAAACTAAAGAGAAAAAAGAAGACTTGGTAACAGCCGTCTGAAAGAGGAAGTACAGAAGGAGGATGACAGAAAATTCAAGGTAATAGAATCAAAAGCAACCCAAGTAGTCTTTGGTGTAGAAAACTACTGAAGCATAGACTCCTTGGATGTACACAGGCTGGGGAAAGGTGAGAGGGCAAAATCAGACTATCCTATGGCTAGAGCGGTAAGTATCCACCCCAAAAGCCCAGATTGGCCACCCCCAGTGCCAAGAGAAGCAGGAACAGGAATTCTGGATAAGTGTTCAAATGCTGCCAAATAGCCATTGACTGACACAACTTTTTTCTTCAGTCTGACTCTTATTCCTGCCTGTATACTAGTTCATTTCCCTCAAAACTTGGAACTATTTAGGATTTCATACACTGCCTTTTCCCCCCTCTATTATTGTCACTTATTATTTTTTTTCTCTTTCCCTCATAATCAGCCCTTGGGGTTCTCAGTGAAACATTCTGAAACCCCATTCTGGTCTGTGATATTTTAGCAGCTTACAATTTTGCAAGGGTTCTTCAGATTTCTGTAATTTCTGCTTCAGGATATTGCTTTTATTTATTTATTTTTTGCATACATTTAAGGTGAACAACATGATGTGTTGATATACTTCTCCTGATATGCATACACATAATGAAATTATTACTATAATCAAGCAAATTAACATACCCATTATCATAGTTATTTAATTTATTTTTTGTGTGCTAAGAGTATCTAAAACCTACTCCCTTGGCAAATTATCAGGATACAATACAATATTATTAACTATAGCCCTCAAATTGTACATCAGATCTCTAGTTTATTCATCCTACATAACTGAAACTTTGTATTCTTTGACTTACATCTTCCCATCCCCACCCCCAACCTACCCCTGGTAACCATCATATTACTCTGTTTCTATATATTCAATTATTTTTTAAAATTCTACATATAAGTGAGATCATACAATATATTTTTTTTCTGTTTGGCTTATTTCACTTACCATAATGTCCTCCAAATTCATCCGCATTGTCACAAATGGCAAGATTTCCATTTTTAAGGTTGAATAATATTCCATTGTTTATATACCACAGTTTCTTTATTCATTCATCTCTCAGCATATACCTGAGGTTTTTTCATACATCAGCTATTGTGAATAATTCTGTAGTTAACATAGAAGTGCAGGTATATTTATACGGTGGTGTTTTCATTTCTTTTGGTTGCTGCCTGTATATACCCAGAAGAAGGATGACCAGGTCATATGGTAGTTCTATTTTTAATTTCTTTAGAAACCTTTACACTGTTTTCCATGGTGTCTGCACCAATCTACATTTCCACCAACACTTGTTATTTCTTGTTGTTTTGATAAAATCCGTCCCAACAGGTGCAAGATGATATCTCATTGTGGTTTTTATTTGCATTTCCCTGATGATTAGTGATGTGGAGTACCTTTTCGTATACTACCTGTTAGCCATTTCTATGTCTTCTATGGAAAAATGTCGATTCAGGTCCTTTGCCCATTTTTAAATCAGGTTATTTATTTATTTATCTATTTATTTATTTAACTATTGCATTGTGTGAGTTCTTTATATATTTTGAATAGTAACCCCTTGTCAGATACATAGTTCACAAACAGTTTTTCCTAATCCATGCCTTTTCATTTTGTCAACTGTTTCCTTTGCTGCAGAGCAGCTTTTTATCTTGATGTAGTCCCATTTGTTGCTGCCTGTGACTTTCGTGTGTTGCCGAAAAATCATTGCCAAGGCCAATGTCGAGAAGCTTTGCCTGTATGTTTTCTTCTAAGAGTTTTATAGTTTCAGGTCTTATGTTTAAGTCTTTAATCCATTTTCATATGCGTTTTCTACAATAATTATCTAATTTCATTCTTTTGCATATGAATATTCATTTTTCCCAACACCATTTATTAAAGAGACTATCCTTTCTCCATGGTGTCTTCTTGGTGTCTTGTCAATAATTAGTTGACCATAAATGCTTGGCTTTATATCTGGGCTCTCTATTTTGTTCTATTGACCTGTATGTCTGTTTTTACAGCAGTACCAAACTGTTTTAATTAATATTGCTTTGTAATAGGCTTTGAAATCACATAGTGTGGTGCTTCCGGCTTTGCTCTGTTTAGGCTTGTTTTCTATTCAAGGTCTTTTGTGGTTCCATATGATTTTAGGATTGTCTTTTATATTACCATGAAAAATTTCATTTGACTTTTGGTAGGGATTGCATTGAATCTGTAGATCATTTTGGTTAGAATGGCCATTTTAGCAATAGTAAGTCTTTGAATACATGAACACAGAATACTTTTCCACTTATCTGTGACTTCAATTTCTTTCATTGATGTTTTACAGTTTTCTGTGTATAGATCTTTCACTTCCTTTGTTAAATTTATTCTTAAATATTTTATTTATTTTTTGGATAGCATTTCTATACACTAACAATAAATTATCAGAAAAAGAAATCAAGACATTGCTTTTTAAAATATCTGAAAGTGCCTTCTCCTGGACCACTGTAGTCTTGTTGGCATTCCTCCCCATTCCCACACTCCAATATACCCACCACAGTTTCTTCTTAGTCCAAGTGCAGGACCCAGACATTGAGAACTTCCTTCTTCAGGAATTCTGTTCTATTCCTGCTGGTTACCTCTTTTCTCCTGGGTGCCTCCCGGCTCTCCATCTGTACTGCCACCTGCTGGTTACAAACAGCCTTGTTCCACTCCGGGATCTATCAGTTACTTAATATCAAGAAATAAGAACAGCAATAAAAAAACAGCAGTAGACAATATACTGATTTTTAAATAATTGTGAATAAAATGAATAAAAACTTCTGATATCATGGAACTTACCTTAAACAACAAACAAAATAAATGAAACTGAATTTCACATTAAATAGAGATCACTCCCTACAAGAAGAAAATAAAAAAGAAGGAAAAAGTGTGAAATGTCTGGAAAGTTAAAATTTATGATGGGGTAAGTAGGATAAGCCTCTCTGTCAAGGTGACTATTGAATAAACATGTGAGGAAGTGAAGAGCTAACCACGTAGCTATCTTGGGAAACAGTATTCTAGACAAAAAACAGCAGCAGCAAAAGCCCCGAGGTGACAGCAAACTGGCTTGTTCAAGGCACAACAGAGGAGCCAGTGTAGACAGAGAAGCAGGAATGAAGGTTGAGAGAAGGAGAAGTCGTCCGAGAGGTCATGGGGACCAGAGCATGTAGGGCTGTTGTGGTCATTGTACACATTTTGGCTTTGATCCTAAAGCAGGGTTCTGGTAAAGGAAGGATATGTTCTGCTTTATGTTTTAACGGAACTACTCTGGTTGCTTTACAAAGAATATATTGTGGCTTAGAGATGTGAACAGACTTCCTCAATACTCTGAGACTGAAAATCCACATGCCTAACCGTAAAGATATCTAGGTATACTAGTCAAGTTGGTAACAAAAGTGGTTTATAAACCAGAGACAGTGAGTAAGCCCTATGGATTTTATAGAATAATCATGCTTCTTAAAATATTGCAAGAAGATTTAAAATGCAACCCAAACTTAGAAAGGTAAATAATGAGCAAACCTTATAAGAAATGCCTCTATGGTAGCAGTTCTCAAACCTCTTGATTTAGGGACTTCTCAGAATTTCTTATTACTTAAAATTATTGAGGGCCCCAAAGAGCCTAGGCTTATGTGGGTTAAATCTATTGATATTTACCATAATTCAAATTAAATTAAGATACTTTAAAACTAGATACATATTTATTCATTTAAAAATGACGGTAATAAATGCATTGTTTCATGTTCACACAAATAAAGCAATTTTGTGAGCAATATATATATTTTCCAAACAAAAGCTTGAGTGAGAAGAGTGGCATCATTTTACACTTTTGCAAATCTCTTTAATGTCTGGCTTCATAGAAGACGGTTGATTTCTCATATCTGCTTCAGCATTTTATCTGTTGAGAAACTGCACACCAAATAGCTTCTGAATTACAAATCATGAGAGTATGAGAGCAGAAAACACAGATAATATCTTTTTCTTATTATTAAAATATTTTTGACCTGTGGACTTTCTGAAAAGAGGCCCCTGAACCACAATTTGAAAACCACTGCTCCAGAAAAAAGACGACTTATTACATATATAAAAATACGTTTTGTTCCTTTACACCCATGACAATGTCTCTAGTAATGGGGGTAAGATGGACTACTCTATATCTGAACAAAACAGAATGAATACAGTAAAGTTATGCTTAAAAAAATACTCTTACCATGAGAGATTTGTCAGTCCAAATTCTTATACTGTTTAGTTGGGCACACTCTTTTGCTTGAAATGCAAGATTTTGGCTGCAGATAGTGAGAAAAAAATTCCGAAGTCGAAAAGATTTGGTGAAGTTCAGTTCCCTGAAGTAACAATTGACGAAAGATATTTTTTCCTATTTTATCTATAACTTGGGATGGAGTTTTAATCATAAAGGTAGTATCTCTTATAATTCAGTGGGAATGATGAGGTCTCCCAAACTTACTTAAACTAGAAATCTTGATTTAATTTAAAGTTATGTTCTAACAATTGAAACTAAAAAAAAGTGACTTTTAATTTTACTTCTATGAATTTTTGAGGCAAATTTCAACAAACATTCTGTAATTGTTTTTACTAAGTACAATGTTACTTTAAAAACAATAACTTTTTATAACAAAAAATATATAATAAAAGTTTCTACTGCAGGAAAAAATCTATCAGTTGCTTTTTAAGAATGATATTCCTTTCCTTTAATATACTCAGTTTCAGGAATTGTTATATTTGGTCATGTTTTCCAAATTTTTATTATTCTTTTAGTAATACTTGAGCCATTATTAATTTTTATAATAAAAGTTTTAAAAGGATTAAATTTTTAATTTGTTAAAACTATAATAACCTATATTTAAAAGAAAATCAGAAAAATAGTCAAGATTTGGGCATCATATTTATGATTTTTATATCACACGGTAGTTATATCCACACACTGACTTGACTAACAGAAAAGTTAATTCAACACTTATTTTGAGTTTATACTAATTTCTCGATTATTTAGTTTTATGTTATATAGGACATAAAAAGTAAGCAGTTTCTATGTAGTTTAACATTTAAGCAGTATTTTAATAAAAGTAGTTGAAGCTAATGTGTCCTACAATATATTAGGGCATAGCAGAGCCTGTGTCTTAAGCATGTGTCAGCAAATACAATGTATGTGCCATGATGCACATGTGTATCTTCATATGTATCTTTACTCATCCTGCTCCCAAATCCTTGCCTGTTATTCTTCTACACTTCACATTTTCTTGTTCCTAAACATTTAGATAATAATATTAGCTCTATTGTAGATCACTGTCATCTGCCTAGAAGCAAAAACGGAATCATGAGTTGGTTAGCAAGCACTTTGGTAAGAGGAGGGAAAGCTTGGAGTAGCAATGCTTTCGTATTAATATGTTAGAGCTGGGACTTAAGAAGAGGAAGAGATCAGAAGGATTAAATGTGAATGTGGTTATTCAGAGGAGTTGATTCCTCCTATCTCAATGGTTGTGAAAAATAGATTGCAGCACAGTGTTTGACTTGGGTATACTTTGCATTCATCAGGAATTGAGCTCCATCATCTGCAGTTTCCTTCTACCCCATCCTTAATCCTCAACCCTGGATCCATTTTCCCACCACCTTGGAAGGTTGTTTTTGTGTTTAACGATGTATAGCTCTTTGTTTTAAAATAATATTTCAAATATATCAATCCTTATTGATTTTTTTTTGCTTTTAATATAGGTAGTTTAGTAAATTATCTAGGCTGATCATTTCATTTTCTACTCCTTAAAGATTTGTACAAAATAAACTATATTTTTTCTTATTTCTAGTCCAACATGTAAGGAGCTTAGAAGTCACCAACTCTATCCTGACAACAAGTACAAAGCTGAACAAACTGAAAAATCAACTTTCCTTGGATCTGTAAGAGAGGTAAGGACACAGGGCAAACCACTGCCCCCAATATTGGAAAGACAAACAGACAAACACAGAGAGTCATGGCTTACTGGATCAGAGACTCATGAGTGAAACATGGGAACCGGTGCTGGGGTAGGAAAACCGGAACTATAATTGATTAGTTGCTGAAGATGGCAAATCTGAGAGATAAAAACTCGGGAGACCCAATCCTAGGGAGACTCCAAAATTTTGCGAATTTTGTCTCCAGGTTCTCACAGTGAATACATGAGCAAAATTCCCTTGTGATTCCAGTGGGGCACAGGGGAAGAAAAGGGACCATCTTGAAATATGTCAGAACATTCTTTTCATAGCAAAGTTTGCCCTCAGGAGAAACTATTTAACCAGAACAAGCTAACCTGGGAGAGGGGAAATATCCAATTCCAGCTGGCTCTAACCTTTTACTTGAGATAAGGGAAACACTGAACTTGAGCCCACCTGAGCCATCCTGTCCCACCTGAGAGGTAAGAGGAGTGGAATGAGAAACACTTGTGAATTTCACAGTCCAGACACCTAGGCTCACTAAAAGGTTGAGACCTAATCATAGGAGTATAGAGTGCTTTCCCTCCCTCTGCTCCTTGACACAGTATTACTAAAGTTCTATTTACAGCAGTTTCTTTTATCCAGTACATCATGTCTGGGTATATAAAAAAAATTACAAGGTATATTAAAAAGGCAAAAAAAATAGTTGGAGGAGACAGAGCAATCATCAGAATGAGACTCAGATATGGCAGGAATGTTAGAATGATCAGAGTGGGAATTTAATACAAGTATGATTAACATGCTAAGGGCTCTAATGGATAAAGTAGACAGCATGCAAGAACAAATGGGCAATGTAAGCAGAGAGATGGAAATTTCAAGAAAGAACTCAAAGAAATGCTAGGGATCAAAAATACATTACAGAAATAAACAATGTCTTTGATTGGCTAACTAGTAGAGTGGACATGGCTGAAGAATCTCTGAGATTAACAATATCTCAGTAGAAATCTTCAAAACTGAAAAGCAAAGAGAAAAAACGTTTTAAAAAAAGAACATTCTCTTCCTTTAAGAATAGAGAAAATTCTATTGTTCATTCAATAGCTATGGGACAACTACAAAAGGTATAACATATATGCAATGAGGATAGCAGAAGAAGAAAAAAGAGAGAGAGGAATAGAATAAATATTTGAAAAAATAATGACTGAGAACTTCCCAAAGTTAATGTCAGACACCACAGATCTAGGAAGCTCAGAGAACATGAAACAAATGCCAAAAAATCCTATACCCAAGCATATCATATTCAAACCACAGAAAATAAAAGAAAGGGAAAAAACCTGGGAAGAAGCCAGGGATGGGTGGGGATACATATTTAGAGAAGCAAAGAAAAAAACTACATTTGACATTTCAGAAACCATGCAAGCAAGCAGAAAGTGGAACAAAATATTTAAAGTGTTAAGAGAAAAAAACCCTACTAACCTAGAATTCTGAATGCTGTGAAACTATCTTTCAAAAGTGAAGGAGAAATAAAAACCTTTTCAGAAAAAAAAAAAAATTCAAGGGATTTGCTTCTAGTAGATCTGCCTTGCAAGAAATGTTAAAAAAAAAAAAAGTTCTTTATAGAGTTAAGAGAGTAGAAAAATTATATAGATCAGAAATTCATATCCAAATAAAGAAAGGAAGAACATTAGAGAATAATTAAAAAGTTTCTATTTTTGAAAATTCTTAATTGATCTACCGAATAACAGTTTGTTCAAAAGACTAATAGGAAGAATGTATTTGATTGTGTATGTTTATGTATACATCTTATGCATATATGTATACACATATATGTATATAAATATACTTATGTTTGCTTATATATAAGTTAAATGAATGACATCAATGACACAAGGGACAAAAGAATTCAAATTATTTTGTTATTACAAGGAAATCACATGTCCTGTGAAATGTTATAGTGTTATTTGAAAGTGGACTTAGATTACTTATAAATGTATACTGGAAACCCCAGGGAAACCACTAAAAAGAAAATTAAAAAAGAAGTACAACTGATATACTGAGGAAGGAGATAAAAAGGATTACATAAGATACTCAATTGAAACCACAAAAGGCAGAAAGACAAAAGTAGAAATAAAGAAGGGCAACATATAGGAAACAGCAAAAAATACGGTAGATATAAATCCAACTGTAACAAAATCAACTCGAATGTCAATGGTCTCAGTGTATCAATTAAAAGACAGAGATTATCAGAGTGTATCAAAAACCAAGACCTCACTATGTGTTGTCTACAAGAAACCCACTTTAAATATAAATAGACATATGGATTAAAAATAAATGGATGGATAATGATATACCATGCCAACATTAATGAAAAGAAATTAGGAAGAGCTATATTAATTTCAGAGAGAGCAGACTTCAGAACAAGGAAAGTTATCAGAAATAAAATGGGACATCACAAAATAATGTAGGAGTCAATCCTCCAAGAAGATGAAACAATCCTTAATGTGTTTGTGCTTAATGTGTATGCCCCATTGCCATAGAGTGTCAAAATAAGTAAAATAAAATATAGAATTGCAAGGAGAAACAGAGGAATCTCGTGTTATATCTGGAGACTTCATTACCCTTCAATTAGAAATGAACAGATTCAGCAAGCAGAAAATCAGTAAGGTCATAAGTGAATTCAACAACACCATCAATCAACTGGATATAACAGACATCTATAGACCACTGTATCTAACAATAGCAGAATACACATACTTCCCAGCTCACATAGAACATTCACCAAGATAGATCACATTGCAGGCCATGAAACACACCTTAACAAATTTAAAAAAATTAGAAATCAAATGTCTGCTCTCAAACTACAATGGAATTAAACCAGAAATCAATAACAGAAAGATAACTGGAAAATTCAAAATACTTGGAGGTTACCCAACACATTTCTAAATAACACATAGGTGAAAGAGGAAATTTAAAAACATTTCTAACTACATGAGAATGAAACCACAACACATAAAAATTTGTGCACAGCAAAAACAGTGCTCAGAGGAAAATGTATAGCATTGAATACATATATTAGAAAAGAAGAAATATCCAAAATCAGTAATATAAGATTCCTCCTTAGGAAACTAAAAAAGCAAGAGCAAATTGAATCTAAAGTAAGTGGAAGAAAAGAGATAATTATATCAGAGCAGATAACAAAATTAAAAATAGGAAATACAAAGATAAAATAAATGAAAACAAGATCTCAAAGATCAATAAAATCAATAAGCTTCTATCCAGTTTAACTAAGAAAAAAAGAGAAGGGACACAAATTCCTAATATCAGAAATGAAAGGGGGACATCACCATGGATCTCATGAACATAAAAATGACAGTAAAGAAGTACTACGAACAATCTATGCCCCCAAATTTGATAACCTACAGGAAATGGACCAATTCCTTGAAAAATACAATCAGCCAAAACGCATGCAAGAAGAAACAGACAATCTGTATAGGCTTATATCTATTAAAGAATCAAAAAATTAATAACTTTCCAAAGAGAATGCACCAGACACAGATGGGTTCTCTGGGGAATTCTACAAAACATTTAAGAAACAAATGAAACCAATTCTCTACAATCTCTTTCAGAAGATAAAAACAGAGGGCATACTTTTTAACTCATCTTATGAGGCAAGATTTACCCTAATAGCAAAACTAGACAAAGACATTACAAGAAAAAAAAAAACTGCAGACCAAAATCTTCCATGAACATAGATGCAAAAATTTTCAACAAAATATTATCACATGGAATCCAACAATGTATAAAAATAATTATATACCATAACCAAGTGAATTTATTTCAAGTATGCCAGACTGGCTCAGCATTCAAACATGAAGTAATGTAATCCATCACATCAAGAGGCTAATGAAGAAAAATCACATGACCATATCAATAGAAGCAGAAAAAGCATTCAATACAATCCAACACTCATTCATGATAAAAACTCCCAGTAAACTAAGAATAGAAGAAAACTTCTTCAACATGTTAAAGAATGTCTACGCAAAAACCTCCAGCTGACATCATCCTTTCTGGTGAAAAACTCAAAGTTTTTCCACTAAGATTATGAATGAAGCAAGGATGCTTTTTTTTTCACTATTGCCTATCAACATCATACTGGAAGTCCTAGATAATGCAATGAGGCAAGAAAAAGAAAAGAAAAGAAAACGGATGCAGATTGGAAAGGAAGAAATAAAGTTGTCTTTGTTTGAAGCTGACATGATTGCCTATGTAGAAAATCTGAAAGAATTGACAAAAAACCAAAAACAAAACAAGAAAACCTCCTGTAACTAATAAGTGATTACAGCAAGGCTGCAGATACAAGGTTAATATATAAAAGTCAATGGCCTTTACCAGCAATGAACAAGTGGAATTTGAAATAAAAAATACAATACCATTTACATAGCATCAACAAAAATGAAATACATAGATTTAAATATAACAATATACATAAGATCTACATAAGAGAAAATACCAAACTTTGATGAAAAAAACCACACGAACTAAATAAATGGAAAGATATTCCTTGTTCATAGAGAGAATGACTCAGTGTCGTACAGATGTTAGTTCTTACCAACTTGATCTATAGATTCAATGCAATCCCAATGAAAATCTCAGTAAGTTATTTTATGCATATTGACAAACCGATTCTAAAGTTTATACGGCTAGGCTAAAGAATAGCCAATATAATATTTAAAAAGAACAAAGTTGGAGGGTTGACATTATTTCATGACTTACTATAAAGCTATAGTAATTAAGACAGTGTGGTATTGACAAAAGAATAGATAAATAGATGAGTAGAACAGAATAGAGAGACAGAAATAGATCTATATAAATATAGTAAATTGGTCTTTGACAAAAGAGCAAAGGCATCATCCAGGGTCCTTTCCTTGAAAAAAAACAAAAAAACAGCAAAGGCGATGCAATGAAGAAACACAGTCTTTTCAATAAATGATACTAGAACAACTGGATATCAATATGCAAAAAATATCTAGATACAGGTATAACAACTTTCACAAAAGTTAACTCAAAATGAATCACATACCTAAATGTAAAACTTAAAGCTATAAAACTCCTAAAAGATAACATAGGAGAAAATCTAGATGACCTTGGGTTTGAGACGACTTTTTATATACAACAATAAAGACACAATTCCATGAAAAAAGGATTGGTAAGCTGTACTATATTAAAAAACTAAAGTTTTTGTTGTTCTGCAAAAGACACTACAAAATGAATGAAAGAAAAGCCCCAGATTGGTAAAAAAAAAAAATATTTGCAAAAGGCATATCTGATAAAAGACTATTTTCCAAAATTTACAAAGGACTAAAAATGCAGCAGTGAGAAAACTAACATTTAAAAATGAGCAAAAGACCTGAACACATAACTTACCAAAGTCGTTCCATAGTTCATAAATAAGCATATGAAAAAATGCTTCACATCAAATACATCAGAGAAATGCAAATAAAACAATAATGAGATAGCACTAAATCATAATCCGGAACACTAATAACATCAAATACTAGTGAGGACATGGATCGACAAGAAATCTCATCCATTGCTGGTGGGAACACAGAATGGTGCAGACGCTTTGGAAGAAAGTTCACTATGTCTTACAAAACTAAACACACTCTTACCATAAAATCCAGCAATGGAGCTCCTTGGTATTTATCCAAAGAAGTTGAAGACTTGTCTCCACACAGAAAACTGCACAAAAATGTTAATAATAGCTTCATTAATAATTGTTATAATTGGAAGCAGCCAAGATGTCCTTCAATAGATAAGTGGATAAATAAACTGTAGAACATCCAGAAAATGAAATGTTATTCAGTGCTAAAAAGAAGTGAACTATCAAGCCATGAAAAGACATAGAGGAAAGTAAACTGCATATCACTAAATGAAAGAAGACAGAAAAGGCTACATACTGCTTAAGTCCAACTACTAGATATTTTAGAAAAGGCAAAACTATGGAGAAAGTAAAAAGGTCAGTGGTTGCCAGGAGTTGTGGAGAGGAAGGGATGAATAGGTGGAGAACAAAGGACTTTAAGGGCAATGAGACTACTCTGTATGATACTGTAATGTGGATACATGTCCTTATACATCTGTCCATGCCAATAGAAGGCACAACATGAAAAGCAAACCCTAATTTAAACTGTGGACTTTGGGCAATAACGATGTGTCAATGCAGGTTCATCGATTGTAACAAATGTGCCACTTTGATGGAGTATGTGGATAATGGGGGCAGCTGTGGGTATGTCGGAGCAGGAACTATTAAAACATGGGAAGTATCTGTACCTTCCTCTCAATTTTGTGGTGAACCTAAAACTGCTCTAAAAATATAAAGTCTAATAAAAAATGTTAAAAAATATGACAATTTGGCTTTGAAATATTCTAATATTCTGCTTTGAGGATTGTTTTGCACATTTTTTGGGCCACACAATTCTCATTGAAAACAGTCCAAAAAAGCTGAATTTTGGTTCAAACTCCCCCTGCCTTCTATTATACTCCAAAGCCAACTTCCCTATGTACTCAACTCTATCACATCGAGAAGGCTTTCTTGCTAACCGAACCAGTAAAATGTTTAATAATTGGACTACTAGCGAAGGGCTCCATGGAAGGTCTCAGAGAGTCTCAGCTGAGACCAGGGAGTTTTTCTTCTATTCACATGATTAGTAGAGCGTTGTGATCACAGAACTTGACAAGCAGTCCCTAGCTTATAGGTCAAAGCTGCTTTGTCCTTCTATAAAAATACTGAGATTTGTCTCTCTTCTGTTGTTCTATTATGGTGCAATACATGTTTGACATTCTCGTTTCCTTAGCATGCAGATGGCCACAGTACACATTTTGGCAAGTTCCCAGGAAGGGTCAGCGCTGGCAGTACAGTTTAAAGAGTTCATGTAGGTCTCCAGAGCAAATTGTCAAGTTTAGGTAATCACTTAAGGTAAGTACTATACATGAAGAAGGTTGTGTTAAAACTATGTCTACTAGCCTATAAGTTATGTGAGGGTAAGGAAGTTGCTTCTCAGTTCTGCCAAAGTATCTGACTACCTTGCCAGTTGCAAGCATGTATTAGCACTTAGTAAATATGTGTCGAATGTATGAATGATTGACTAGGCCATTGATGAGTGTGGGATTTTATGTGTGTACTTATTTACTACTTTTTTCCAAAATAGATAAAAGGCAGCTAAGCACCTAAGAGAGACTCCAGCAAATTAGAGCTTTTGGAACCTGGGATCTGTGTTATTTGCTCTCATTCCAGTTTCATACCGCTTGTCGGGTTGAGGGAAGACTAGTTCCATTGGTAATAAACACAGGGGGCTCCCTGAGGATTGCCAATATGGTCAAGTGAGAAAAAGGTGCAGAAACATAGGAATCCAAAGCATAATAAAG